>CAXKVI010000004.1:75504336-75526362 GCA_964058755.1 Campiglossa producta
GTTGGAATCCCTTTTTTTATTTTTGTTTTTTCGTCAAAGTACCGAAAATTTTAAGAATTCGATTTTCCTGCAGCCGCTGATAAAATATTATGTAACAAAAACTAGTTCGAAGTATTAGTATTTTTATCCCAAACACAAAATATAACTACAAAAAAAATTCAAAATTAAAATAAAAACATTATCAGCACCTCGTTTCTGTAACTTTTTAACTAAATTCGTTGTTGTCGTTAACATCGATTTTGACAAAATTTGTACAGAAAATTATGTCAAAATTAACGATTTTCATGTAACGAACTTCGCTAAAAAGTTACAGAAACCAGGTGCAGGGCAATTCTCTACCGGATGGCATTTTTAGTTTTTGGCTGAGTTGTTTCCATTAACTACTGCTAGAATTGTTAAAAATAAGGACTGTGTAAGCGGAGCGAATGTGCCCCTCTAGCAGGCTCATCTGCCATCTCATTTCCTGTATACCACAGTGCCCAGGCATTCACTAGCACCACGTGCAGTGTAAATTGGAAAATATTTTTGGATTTTTTTTCAAACTTTAAACTTTTTTGATATTTTTTTTCTATTTGGCTTATATAAGTTAATGACACATATTCTCACTTTGGGGTTCAAAACTGCCCACTGTAACTGTTTATACGAAAACAGTGCACAATGCTGCGTAAGCATTAAGTAGCGACCAATAATTATAATTAGGTCGCACTCGCGTAACCATTCGATTGCTGACCATGCATCAGCAATCGCGGAAGTAAAAGAACGCGCAACAATATAGTTGCAGAATAGCCAAACTGTAAAATAGGTCAAACCGAAGTCACCCGCAAGTCAACGTGACTTCATAGAATAAATAGATGTAAGAAATATATTGTAAAGTTAGTAATTAAGAATTAATGAAGAAATAAACAACTCGACGTTCCGTCGATAATTAAATATAATTTTTTTTGGTTTTCCACAAGGAAAACCAATAACTGGCGCCCAACGGCCCGGTCGCGTAGCTGTCGAACGAAAGTAGTATCTCGCGTATCCGTGCCGTTATAAGTGGCCTCAAAGCTAGCGCCCCAACGTATTGGACACCAAAAACGGCTAGAAACTAGAAACTAGCGCCTTACTTGAAAATTTCTGATATTAAGCATTGGACACCAAACCCCCCTAAGGACTAGCGCTCTACTTAAATATTCGTGATATTAAGCATCCAAAAGCGGCCCTAGAAACTAACATCATCATTCATTTATTTGCGCTTAACCGCCTAAGCGATTTTGGCCGTCGCCTATCAAAGCACGCCAGTCATTCCTTTTTAGCGATAACTGACGCCAATTGGAAACCCCAAGGGAGTTCAAGTCATCCTCCACCTGTTGTTTCCATCTCAGTCGAGGCCTCCCCCTTCCTCTGCTGCCGAATTCGGGTGACGATTGGAAAACCTTCTGGGCTGGAGCTTCTTTGTCCATTCGCATGACGTGACCCAGCCAGCGGAGCCTTTGGGCTTTAATTCGCTGGACTATGGTCAGATCTGCGTAAAGCTCGTACAGCTCATCGTTAAATCTCCTTCGATACTCGCCGTCGGCATCACGGGAAGGACCATAAATCTTCCGGAGAACTTTTCTCTCAAATACTCCAAGAGCCATCTCATCTTCTCTTGACATTGTCCATGAATCTGAGCCATACATCAGGACAGGTATGATGAGAGACTTATAGAGCGCGATCTTTGTTCTTCGAGAGAGGACTTTATTTCTCAATTGCCTACTCAGTCCAAAGTAGCACTTGTTCGCAAGAGTGATTCTCCGTTGGATTTCTAGACTGATAGACGAAGTCCCTCACACTTTTCTCTCAAATACTCCAAGGGCCATCTCATCTTCTCTTGACATTGTCCATGAATCTGAGCCATACATCAGCAAATACTTCGTCTTGTCCTCGTTCACGGCAAGACCCACTTTTTTCGCTTCCTTATCAAGTCCAGAGAAGGCAGCGCTTACGGCGCGGTTGTTAAGGCCAATGATATCAATATCATCGGCATACGCCAGCAATTGCACGCTCTTGTAAAAGATTGTACCATTGCGGTTTAGCTCTGCTGCTCGAATTATCTTCTCCAGCATCAGATTGAAGAAATCGAACGAAAGGGAGTCGCCCTGTCTGAAGCCTCGTTTGGTTTCAAATGGCTCAGAGAGGTCCTTCCCGATTCTGACGGAGCTGTTGGTATTGCTCAACGTCATTTGGCAAGACCGTATAAGCTTTGCAGGGAAGTCAAATTCAGACATGGCGGCATACAGGCAACTCGTTTTTGCGCTGTCAAAAGCGGCTTTGAAATCGACAAAGAGATGGTGTGTATCGATTCTTTTATCATGGGTCTTCTCCAGGATTTGGCGTATCGTGAAAATCTGGTCGATGGTAGACTTACCAGGTCTAAAGCCACATTGTTTGTTTACGATGGGCTTCAGCCTTTCACACAACACGCTAGAAAGAACCTTAAATGCAATATTAAGAAGACTAATTCCGCGGTAGTTGGTGCGGTTAGCGGGATCGCCTTTCTTGTGGATTGGGCAAAGCACACTTAAATTCCAATCCGGAGGCATGCATTCGTCTGACCATATTCTGCATAAGAGCTGATGCATGCTTTTTACCAGCTCTTCGCCTCCGTGTTTGAACAGCTCGGCGGGTAGTCCGTCTTTTCCAGGCGCTTTGTTGTTTTTGAGCCGGGATATAGCTATCCTCACTTCATCATAGTCAGGTGATGGGACGACTTTTCCATCGTCAGGGATTGAGGTATCGGGTTCGACGTCTCCCTGGCAATTTAGCAGTGAGGAGAAGTGCTCCCTCCATAATTTAAGTACACTTTGTACGTCGGTTACCAGGTCGCCATTATTGTCCTTACTGGAGCTTGCCCCGGTCTTAAAACCTTCCGTCATCCGCCGGATCTTTTCATAGAATTTTCGGGCATCATTCCTGTCAGCCAGCATCTCAAGCTCCTCACACTCACGCCTTTCGGCCTCACTTTTCTTTTTTCTGAAAAGGCGTCTCTCTTCCTTCTCCTTGTAGGCAGCGTCCTTTTTTTCGAGGCAGTTTTGCATTCCTCATCGTAACAGTTGTTCTTGCGGGCTCGCTGGCTATAGTGGCCTCAGCCAACTGACATGATCAATCTGGTTTCTAGTTCTTTGATCAGGGGACAGCCATGTGGCTTGGTGTATTCGCTTATGCTGGAACCTGGTACTACTGATGACCATATTGTGAGCAGCGGCGAAGTCAATCAACCTAGTGCCGTTGGGGGATTTTACATCGTGGAGACTGAATTTTCCAACTGTAGGACCAAAGACTCCTTCCTTGCCCACCTTGGCATTAAAGTCGCCGAGCACGATTTTGATATCATGCTGGGGGCAGCGATCATAAGTCTGTTCAAGTTCATCGTAGAAGGAGTCCTTTTCTGCGTCGTCCGTCTACTTAGTCGGCGCATAGGCGCAGATAAATGTTATGTTGAAAAACCTCGCCTTGATGCGGATCGCAGCGAGACGCTCGTCCACAGGAGTGAACGCTAATACTTGGCGGCAAAGTCTCTTTCCCACCACGAATCCTACACCACGCGCTTTGCCGCGTGTATTGCCCCTAAATTGCCACCTTTTAATAGGATTCCAAGGAAACAAATCAAGGGTATTCGTGCTATGTCTTAAGTTTACGAATCTCGTATATTTACGAGTTTACTAAAGTTCTTATACGAACGCCCTTGTTAAGCATTTGTGTTTTAGATTTAACCCAAATAACATTTTTAAGATTGAATTTGGAATATTCCTTTATTTGAATTTTAGTACAATTTCATTCGTTTTTTGTGATTATATTATCATACAAATGAACAAATGAATAATCAAATATGTTTCTTTTTGATGATCAAAATTAATCTTCGAAATCATTTTTGAATCATATTTTATGATCATATCGGAGCTCTTTGGGTGACTAAATATTGAACGTCTACCTTTTAAAATTCTTGTTTACTGTTTATTTTTTTTCTTATAGACAAAAATTTTTTCATATCAGAAAATTCAGAGAAATAATTTTAATTAATTTATCTAATTTTTTTCATAAAAAATTAAGAATTTGTTAGACTAGAACAAAAAACACACACAAAAAACACATGTTGCAAAAATAAAAAACTCATGTTGCATGTGTTGCATGAAAAAAATTTTGACAATAGTCTAACAATTTGTTGTGTTTTTATGAAACAAATTTAGAGAGAAGGGCCCTAATATTTTAATATAAAAAATATATTGAAAACGACGAACGTTTTTTCTTTTGCCATCAATATGCTCTCACTATTCTACTGGTTTTGTGGCTCTTCTCTTGTGCAGCTTAAAAAAAATATAAAAACAAATGGATCAGAAAATGATTTCTAAAGATTAAAACACTTTTTATAATATACATATAAAAAAATTTGAAAAAATTAATTTAAAATGGATTAAAAAAATACGGTCATAAAATAATCATAAATTATAGTTTTTAATTATCTGGAGTGTGATACTTGAATCTTTGTTAAAAATTTTTAAAATGTGCTGGCTGGGTAAGTACATACTCGTATATCAGCTGTTTGATAAATAAATAATAAACAAATCAAACGCCAGAAGAAATTAAAAAAATTTAAAATTTTGAAAAATTCTAAAGCAAAATTCTTTCTACAATCTACACCAAGAACATCGGCCCAGCTTATTAACTTAAGAAGGGAGAACCTAAGAACCCTCACTGGGTGTTATGCGGGACATGTAGTCAACGTTTTCACCTAAGAAAGCTAGATCTGTCACACACATCCAAGTTCCAACACACTTTAAAAAATTTTCGTGAAATTTTGAAAAATTTTAAATTATTTTATTTGAAATTTCAATTTAATTAATGAGATGTCAATCATTCATTTTTGACTTCGTATATTTAGCACGTCGTTTACGAGCCAAATTTCATGCTTAAATTTACGATGAATGTGCTAAACATTTTTCATACAAATTTTGACACATGATATACGATGTCGTAAATTTAAGAGGTATAACATAAATGAAGACATGCATGGATGAAGGGGGTATGTCGCATTTTGAGTGAAACGAGAAAATCGGCTTTAAAGTTTTGCTTAAACATTTGAGGTTTTTTCAAATCTTTATGGAAAACTGACAAAAAAATTATGCAAAGCCATAAAAGGTGTAAAAGTAGGTCGCCTCCCAGTTGGTGCACCCTGGGTAACGCTAAATGACCTACATAGCCTTCCCGGCTAGTTTCTTGTATTGCCGGTTCTACGAGAACGGTACCAGTGCTTGTGCTGTACCCATCGTGCCGAAACGACCCGGGCCGTTTTCTTATATCGACCCGGCCAAGAGCAATACACTCGGGGTGCACATTCAAATTCGCCAAATTTGGTGTCATTTCGAACCTGTTTACACTGGCAAATTTGCATTTGGCTTCACCTTCCCTGCAAGAATCTTCTACCAGAATACAAAGCCACCGAAAGAAAATGCATCACCTTGATGTTTTAAACACATGTAGAGTAATAATAAATGAAGAATCAAGAAGGCTTCTCTCTTTTCTTAGTGGAACTGGTCCAATATCATAAAAAAAAATAGTTGAAATTGTTATTTAGAACTGTGCATAATGCAATAGTTTTCACACGTTAATTACCCATTAAGGTTCTTGCTGGGCAATTCTAAATGTGGAACACAGGCAGGGTTGCTATTTTGAGGAATTGTGGATTGTATTGTTCAGCGAATGAGGCCAAATGCGATGGAATTCCAAATTTGGAAAATGAGATTTGTATGGAAAAAAGCGCCAAATTTGCAATTTTTCGCCAAATTTGACAAATTTGGTGCTTTGTAAATGTACTATTATAGTTTCAATATCGTTATGCCAGAGTGGGAATGGTATTAAAAAATTATGCTTCGAGGAGCAAGTGAATAAATGGTTAGTGTCGTGAGAAGAACCACACACAGCGCAAACATTTTGGCCTTTCGGCATTCAGTCTGGATAAGTTTGGCATATTACATTTCCCAGATCCGAGCTGAACGAGAGTGCCTCCGGTCTCTCTCGGGAGCTAGCAAAGGTGTTCCCTGTCTTTGTGGGCATACTGTTGAGGAACTGTCTATGAACCCACGATTCAAAAGGGGTGGTTTTATAATACCGTTGTTGTGAAAAAAATCAATAAATATAAATATAATTTTTTCTATTTTCATTTAATTTTTTCAATGACATAAACAACCGTCAAAAAATTTAAAAAAAAAATTGATTAATGTAAACGGGTAGTCAACTCAATTTGGAATCAACGGCACATGCAACGAAAATTGATTCCAAAATTGAACAATGTAAACAGGCCTTTATGCTAATTTTACTGGCCTATTTTTCTTAAAAAAAGATGCAACTCCTCGCCGCGTTTGAAGACATTAGCTACTTTTCAGCAACACCAAAAGGGAATTGCTGATAAAAGCAACACCGACTCTCTGTATGCGAAGGTAGTAAATGTTGTGTGAAACAGAAATACATATATCTGGCTTTCACACAAGCTCATGCGGCTGTCAGTTTCTAACAACAATGGGTTTTCTTCTGTCTCACACAACATTGGTTCTCGTAAAAAAACTTAACGAAATCCGCCCGTGAATTAAAGGTTTATAGAATTTTTTTGATCAAGTTTTATTGCAAGTTTCTACTAAAATAAATAATTTGTATATTGAAATCAACGTCTACTAGATGGTGATGAAAGTGGTAAAGCCATAAGTTAAAGTGAAGTGGTGTGGTCTGATGAACAAGCGTAAAACGATGACAAAGAGAAATTTGATTGGAACTCAGTAAACGAATTAAGCACAAAGGCAACACTGCACAGACTTGCATTAAATAGGACTGTTAAAATCAATTCATTGCGGATTGCAATAGTTCTTTTTAGATTAAACAAGTATGTATTTAAAAAACTTGTAACAATATTAATCACAAATGAAAAAATAAGCTTTTTGTATATATAGTATCAAGCATATTGGAAAACCCCAAACATCAAAGTCAAAGAACAAATAAATTGCACGAAGATGCAACACTGTCCATTGGTAATATTCGGTAGGAGGAAAAAAGCCGGTCGTAGTCGTTTGTGAGAAGAGTGATTGAGAAGTTGTTAAGAAATCGTTTAACGAAAGTTGAACAAAGTGGAAAAGTATGTGTTAAAAAAAGGAGGGGAGTTTAATATTTTTGAGACCTCCACAGGAAGGATAAAGTGTCGTGGAATTTTCAAACTGTCGGAATTTCCTTATAAAATTTATGATAAAACAAATAAATGTATATTCTAAATATGTAAGTTGTACCGTCGATATGTGCACATATTACTTATGTATTTACATATACATAGCACCCGACGAGTCAAAATAGTGATGTGGATAACTTTTGTGCTTCGCAACGCATTTAATAGAAACTTTGGCTGTGCAGTTTAATGTGCCACCAATCACAAAACAGTCATCACGTAAATAATTTTTAACTTTATGAAAACGTTTGATATAAAACGAGATGAATGTGCAAAATATATACACATAAAGTGGATATTAAGCAAAGTATCTAAGAAATGTTAAAAATTAATTTTTAGCTACCTGGGTGCAAGAGTTGTCGCTTTGTAGTGTTAAAAAACAAATGCGTCCTACACACATCCATATGTATCTACATATATCACAATAAAAACATAAAGATATAATTCATACCTACAGTGGTGGCTACATTTATAGGGACATACTACCTATCGATTGGAAGGTATTGAGTTTCCATTAGGGGCCAGTTGCTAATAATGAGATAGCTCAAAACCGGGGTTTGGCCTCAGGATCACGAATCCGGAAGCGCTTTTGGAACGTATTCTGCACGGTATTAGTTTCCTTTAGGGGTCAACTGCTAATAAATTAGTTAAAAATATGGGAGATAGCTCAAAAGACAGGTTTTGGCCTCAGGATCACGAATCCGGAAGCGCTTTTTTAATTTTGGTATTAGTTTCCTTTAGGGGACAACTCCTAATAAATTAGCTAAAAATATGGGAGATACCTCAAAAGACGCGTTTTGGCCTCAGGATCACGAATCCGGAAGCGCTTTTTTAATTTTTGGTATTCGTTTCCTTTAGGGGTCAACTGCTAATAAATTAGCTAAAATTATGTCATATAGCTCAAAAGACGGGGTTCGGCCTCAGGATCACGAATCCGGAAGCGCTTTTTTAATATTTTGCTTATCTGCAGAGATATTTGCAATCAAAGTTTCAAGTTTTCATGTGGTTGTTGTAATTTTATTAGACTGTCCCTAAAAACGTGCAAAAAAAGTCCCGCCGTGGCGGTAGCCACGGTTATGTCACACGTCCGGACTTGGGATGGCATAGCCCAGGGTTATTTTCCCTAAAGGAAACAAATACCTAATTTTTTGTTTTAGTGAAAAGTTATGGTCAAAAAACCGAAAAATGACCCGGGTCCGATACCAAAACTGGGGCGGAATCCATGGTATTTATGTGCGAAACACCTTTCTGCGTGGGCGGCCTTCGGCCGCGCTTATAAAAAATAACCCTGGGCTACGCCATCGCAAGTCCGGACGTGTGACATAACCGTGGCTACCGCCACGGTGGTACTTTTTTTGCAAGTTTTTAGGGACAGTCTAATAAAATTACAACAACCACATGAAAAATTGAAACTTTGATTGCAAATATCTCTGCAGAGACGCAAAATATTAAAAAAAATTGACCTATATCACATAATTTTAGCTAATTTATTAGCAGTTGACCTCTAAAGGAAACTAATACCAAAATATCTTGCAAACTGGTGAATGGATTTTTAAAATTGTTTGTTCCTAAATTGTTTCTTCGAAATACCTTTCATTCAATGTATACCCTTTGACACACTATGTACTAAAAACGAACAAAAAAGCAAATTTCGTTCAAAAACGATCAAATACTTAATTTTCTTTTAGAATGGCCATTACGATGGGTACGCCATGCCAACTCCGGGTGATTGCCTCTATGGGCGGGATTCATGATATTTATGTGCAGAACACTTTTCTGAGTAGGCCCTTATAAAAAATAACCCTGGGCTACGCCATGCCAACTCCGGGTGGTTGCCTCTATGGGCGGGATCCATGGTATTTATGTGCAGAACACCTTTCTGAGTAGGCGGCCTTCGGCCGCGCTTATAAAAAATAACAGTGGGCTACGCCATGCCAACTCCGGGTGGTTGCCTCTATGGGCGGGATCCATATGTGCAGAACACCTTTCTGAGTAGGCGGCTGTTGTTGTTGTTGTTGTAGCGAGGTGTAGCCCTGACTAAATGTCAGACAGGGTCACCCCGAGTGTATTGCTCTTGGCCGGGTCGATATAAGTAAACGGCCCGGGTCGTTTCGGCACGATGGGTACAGCACAAGTACTGGTACCGCTCTCGTAAAACCGGCAATACAAGAAACTAGCCATGTAGGTCATTTAGCGTTACCCAGGGTGCACCAACGGCCTTCGGCCGCGCTTATAAAAAATAACCCTGGGCTACGCCATGCCAACTCCGGGTGGTTGCCTCTATGGGCGGGATCCATGGTATTTATGTGTAGAACACCTTTCTGAGTAGGCGGCCTTCGGCCGCGCTTATAAAAAATAACCCTGGACTACGCCATGCCAACTCCGGGTGGTTGCCTCTATGGGCGGGATCCATGGTATTTATGTGCAGAACACGCATGTGCAGTTTGAAAAAAATGACACCTAAAACATTATTCGCGATGATACTTCAATTATTTATCACTTCCTTACCTCTTATCAAGAACTTTTCAACCATTTTCCAATAGAAAGCCTATTCAACTTTTCTCCTTGTTAGAGGTAACAACAGAAATATTCTCAGACATTTTCGGGCTACAAACTGCACATGCAAAAATTACGATTGAGAATGACTTATGATTTGTGCTTATTAAAAGCATAACACTAACCATTTGGTAATGATAATTTCGAGAAAGTTACCGTTATCTCATTGAGCTAAGCTATACTGGAGACACCAATGGCAAAAATAAATCGATGTGTCTTTGATGCGAAGTCTATGTACATTTGTTTCGCTATATAGTTATGTACATCGATGCTTCGACTTGGTTAGTTTTCTAATATGTGTATATTTTTCTAATTCATCATCATTTATTGGCGCTTAACCGCCTAAGCGATTTTGGCCGTTTCGTATCAAAGCACGCCAGTCATTCCTTTTTAGCGATAACGGACGCCAATTGGAAACCCCAAGGGAGTTCAAGTCATCCTCCACCTGTTGTTTCCATCTCAGTCGAGGCCTCCCCTTCCTCTGCTGCCGAATTCAGGCGACGATAGGAAAACCTTCTGTGCTGGAGCTGCTTTGTCCATTCGCATAACATGGCCCAGCCAGCGGAGTCTTTGGGCTTTAATTCGCTGGACTATGGTCAGATCTGCGTAGAGCTCGTACAGCTCATCGTTAAATTTCCTTCTATACTCGCCGTTGGCATCACGGGAAGGACCATAAATCTTCCGGAGAACTTTTCTCTCAAATGCTCCAAGGGCCATCTCATCTTCTCTTGACATTGTCCATGAATCTGAGCCATACATCAGGACAGGTATGATGAGAGACTTATAGAGCGTGATTTTTGTTCTTCGAGAGAGGACTTTACTTCTCAATTGCCTACTCAGTCCAAAGTAGCACTTGTTGGCAAGAGTGATTCTCCGCTGGATTTCTAGACTGATATTATTTTCGGTGTTGATACTGGTTCCCAAATAGACGAAGTCCCTCACAGTTTCAAATTTGTAACTATCAACAGTGACATGGCTGCCAAGGCGCAGGTGCGCCGATTCTTTCTTTGATGACAGCAAATACTTCGTCTTGTCCTCGTTCACGGCAAGACCCACTTTTTTCGCTTCCTTATCCAGTCCAGAGAAGGCAGCGCTTACGGCGCGGTTGTTAAGGAAAATGATATCAATATCATCGGCATACGCCAGCAATTGCACGCTCTTGTAAAAAATTGTACCATTGCGGTTTAGCTCTGCTGCTCGAATTATCTTCTCCAGCATCAGATTGAAGAAATCGCACGAATCCGGAGGCATGCATTCGTCTGACCATATTCTGCATAAGAGCTGATGCATGCTTTTTACCAGCTCTTCGCCTCCGCGTTTGAACAGCTCGGCGGGTAGTCCGTCTTTTCCAGGCGCTTTGTTGTTTTTGAGCCGGTTTATAGCTATCCTCACTTCATCATAGTCAGGTGGTGGGACGACTTTTCCATCGTCAGGGATTGGGGTATCGGGTTCGACGTCTCCCTCGCAATTTAGCAGTGAGGAGAAGTGCTCCCTCCATAATTTAAGTACACTTTGTACGTCGGTTACCAGGTCGCCATTATTGTCCTTACAGGAGCTTGCCCCGGTCTTAAAACCTTCCGTCATCCGTCGGATCTTTTCATAGAATTTTCGGGCATCATTCCTGTCAGCCAGCATCTCAAGCTCCTCACACTCACGCCTTTCGGCCTCACTTTTCTTTTTTCTGAAAAGGCGTCTCTCTTCCTTCTTTGCCTCACGATATTGTTGCCATACACTGCGGGTTGCGCCCGTTCGCAACGTCTCCTTGTTGGCAGCGTCCTTTTTTTTTCGAGGCAGTTTTGCATTCCTCATCGTACCAGTTGTTCTTGCGGGCTCGCTGGAACCCTATAGTGGCCTCAGCGGCGGTAGTTACGCAATGAGTGAGAGATATGCTTCCATTGCTCGGTTACATCGTTAGGTCGAGGATTGCCCTCTGCTAGCAGGTGTGAGAGTCGAGTTGTGAAATTATCAGCTGTCTGTGTCATGCGCAGCTTCTCGACGTCAAACTTACCTTCCGTTACTGTGCGCACTTTCTTCGTTGCACAGAGGCGTGTGCGTATCTTGGCTGCGACAAGATAATGGTCAGAGTCAATATTGGGACCACGCAGTGTACGCACGTCCAGAACGGTGGAGCTATGTCTGCCGTCAATCAAGACATGATCAATCTGGTTTCTAGTTCTTTGATCAGGGAACAGCCATGTGGCTTGGTGTATTCGCTTATGCTGGAACCTGGTACTACTGATGACCATATTGCGAGCAGCGGCGAAGTCAATCAACCTAGTGCCGTTGGGGGATGTTATATCGTGGAGACTGAATTTTCCAACTGTAGGACCAAAGACTCCTTCCTTGCCCACCTTGGCATTAAAGTCGCCGAGCACGATTTTGATATCATGCTGTGGGCAGCGATCATAAGTCTGTTCAAGTTTATCGTAGAAGGAGACCTCGCCTTGATGCGGATCGCAGCGAGACGCTCGTTCACAGGAGTGAACGATAATACTTGTCGGCGAAGTCTCTTTCCCACCCCGAATCCTACACCACGCGCTTTGCCGCGTGTCTGGCCACTGTAGTGTACGTCACAAGGACCGATGGCCGTCTTTCCTTGCCCCGTCCATCGCATTTCCTGCAGGGCGGTGATGTCGGCCTTTGCGCCTACGAGGACATCAACCAGTCGGGCAGCGGTACCGTCCCTTGAAAGGGTCCGGACATTCCCGGTACATGCCCTAATATCCAAATCGTTATGCCTTATTCGTTTTGGCGGGTCGTCAACATTAAAGGGGGTTCTCATCCGAGGCTTTGCATTTTTTTTCATTGGAATTAAGTTTTTTACGTGGCGGGTCCCAAACCCAGCGCACAACCCGCTTCGGGGTTATTTTGCCGTGATTTTGCCGGGAAAGAATTAATTTTGCCGTGTAATTTTTTCCCGGAATTTTGGGGTGCTTTGCTAACTTGATGTCAACTTAGCTAAGCACCCTAATGAAAACGGTGTTAGATACAAGATATCGAAACCGGACTTGTTTCATATTTTGCCGTTATTTTGCGTGATTTTGCCGGGAAAGAATTAATTTTGCCAGGGAATTATTTTTGGACTTTTTCATATACGAAATTTCGTGTCAACTTAGCTAAGCACCCTAATAAAAACGGTATTTGTTTCCTTTAGCTTTTTTAATATTTTGCTTCCCTGAAGAGATCTTTGTTGTAATTATATTAGGCTGTCCCTAAAAACGTAGGGTCCTGCATATAAACACCAAAGATCCCGCCCCAATTTTGGTATCGGACCCGGGTAATTTTTCGGTTTTTTGACCATAACTTTTCACTGAAACAAAAAATTAAAATCAAGTTAGCAAAGCACCCCAAAATTCCGGGAAAAAATTACCCGGCAAAATTAATTCTTTCCCGGCAAAATATGAAACAAGTCCGGTTTCGATATCTTGTCTCTAACACCGTTTTCATTAGGGTGCTTAGCTAAGTTGACACGAAACTACGTATATGAAAAAGTCCAAAAATAATTGCCCGGCAAAATTAATTCTTTCCCGGCAAAATCACGGCAAAATATGAAACAAGTCCGGTTTCGATATCTTGTCTCTAACACCGTTTTCATTAGGGTGCTTAGCTAAGTTGATATCAAGTTAGCAAAGCACCCCAAAATTCCGGGAAAAAATTACCCCGCAAAATTAATTCTTTCCTGGCAAAATCACGGCAAAATATGAAACAAGTCCGGTTTCGATATCTTGTCTCTAACACCGTTTTCATTAGGGTGCTTAGCTAAGTTGACACGAAACTTCGTATATGAAAAAGTCCAAAAATAATTGCCCGGAAAATTAATTCTTTCCCGGCAAAATAACGGCACAATATGAAACAAGTCCGGTTTCGATACCTTGTCTCTAACACCGTTTTCATTAGGGTGCTTAGCTAATTTGATATCAAGTAAGCAAAGCACCCCAAAATTCCGGGAAAAAATTAGTTACCCGGCAAAATTAATTCTTTCCTGGCAAAATCACGGCAGAATAACGGCAAAATATGAAACAAGTCCGGTTTCGATATCTTGTCTCTAACACCGTTTTCATTAGGGTGCTTAGCTAAGTTGACACGAAACTTCGTATATGAAAAAGTCCAAAAATAATTGCCCGGTAAAATTAATTCTTTCCCGGCAAAATCACGGCAAAATAACGGTAAAATATGAAACAAGTCCGGTTTCGATATCTTGTCTCTAACACCGTTTTCATTAGGGCGCTTAGCTAAGTTGTCACGAAACTTCGTATATGAAAAAGTCCAAAAATAATTGCCCGGAAAAATTAATTCTTTCCCGGCAAAATCACGGCAAAATAACGGCACAATATGAAACAAGTCCGGTTTCGATATCTTGTCTCTAACACCGTTTTCATTAGGGTGCTTAGCTAAGTGGATATCAAGTAAGCAAAGCACCCCAAAATTCCGGGAAAAAATTACCCGGCAAAATTAATTCTTTCCTGGCAAAATCACGGCAAAATAACGGCAAAATATGAAACAAGTCCGGCTTCGATAACTTGTCTCTAACACCATTTTCATTAGGGTGCTTAGCTAAGTTGACACGAAACTTCGTATATGAAAAATTCCAAAAATAATTGCCCGGCAAAATTAATTCTTTTCCGGCAAAATAACGGCAAAATATGAAACAAGTCCGGTTTCGGTATCTTGTCTCTAACACCGTTTTCGTTAGGGTGCTTAGCTAAGTTGACACGAAACTTCGTATATGAAAAAGTCCAAAAATAATTGCCCGGCAAAATTAATTCTTTCCCGGCAAAATCACGGCAAAATAACGGCAAAATATGAAACAAGTCCGGTTTCGATATCTTGTCTCTAACACCGTTTTCATTAGGGTGCTTAGCTAAGTTGACACGAAACTTCGTATATGAAAAAGTCCAAAAATAATTGCCCGGCAAAATTAATTCTTTCCCGGCAAAATCACGGCAAAATAACGGCAAAATATGAAACAAGTCCGGTTTCGATATCTTGTCTCTAACACCGTTTTCATTAGGGTGCTTATCTAAGTTGACACGAAACTTAGTATATGAAAAAGTCCAAAAATAATTGCCCGGCAAAATTAATTCTTTCCCGGCAAAATCACGGCAAAATATGAAACAAGTCCGGTTTCGATATCTTGTCTCTAACACCGTTTTCATTAGGGTGCTTAGCTAAGTTGACACGAAACTTCGTATATGAAAAAGTCCAAAAATAATTGCCCGGCAAAATTAATTCTTTCCCGGCAAAATCACGGCAAAATATGAAACAAGTCCGGTTTCGATATCTCGTGTCTAACACCGTTTTCATTAGGGTGCTTAGCTAAGTTGATATCAAGTTAGCAAAGCACCCCAAAATTCCGGGAAAAAATTACCCCGCAAAATTAATTATTTCCCGGCAAAATAACGGCAAAATATGAAACAAGTCCGGTTTCGATATCTTGTCTCTAACACCGTTTTCATTAGGGTGCTTAGCTAAGTTGACACGAAACTTCGTATATGAAAAAGTCCAAAAATAATTGCCCGGCAAAATTAATTCTTTCCCGGCAAAATCACGGCAAAATAACGGCAAAATATGAAACAAGTCCGGTTTCGATATCTTGTCTCTAACACCGTTTTCATTAGGGTGCTTATCTAAGTTGACACGAAACTTCGTATATGAAAAAGTCCAAAAATAATTGCCCGGCAAAATTAATTCTTTCCCGGTAAAATCACGGCAAAATATGAAACAAGTCCGGTTTCGATATCTTGTCTCTAACACCGTTTTCATTAGGGTGCTTAGCTAAGTTGACACGAAACTTCGTATATGAAAAAGTCCAAAAATAATTGCCCGGCAAAATTAATTCTTTCCCGGCAAAATCACGGCAAAATATGAAACAAGTCCGGTTTCGATATCTTGTCTCTAACACCGTTTTCATTAGGGTGCTTAGCTAAGTTGACACGAAACTTCGTATATGAAAAAGTCCAAAAATAATTGCCCGGCAAAATCACGGCAAAATATGAAACAAGTCCGGTTTCGATATCTTGTCTCTAACACCGTTTTCATTAGGGTGCTTAGCTAAGTTGACACGAAACTTCGTATATGAAAAAGTCCAAAAATAATTGCCCGGCAAAATTAATTCTTTCCCGGCAAAATCACGGCAAAATAACGGCAAAATATGAAACAAGTCCGGTTTCGATATCTTGTCTCTAACACCGTTTTCATTAGGGTGCTTATCTAAGTTGACACGAAACTTAGTATATGAAAAAGTCCAAAAATAATTGCCCGGCAAAATTAATTCTTTCCCGGCAAAATCACGGCAAAATATGAAACAAGTCCGGTTTCGATATCTTGTCTCTAACACCGTTTTCATTAGGGTGCTTAGCTAAGTTGACACGAAACTTCGTATATGAAAAAGTCCAAAAATAATTGCCCGGCAAAATTAATTCTTTCCCGGCAAAATCACGGCAAAATATGAAACAAGTCCGGTTTCGATATCTCGTGTCTAACACCGTTTTCATTAGGGTGCTTAGCTAAGTTGATATCAAGTTAGCAAAGCACCCCAAAATTCCGGGAAAAAATTACCCCGCAAAATTAATTATTTCCCGGCAAAATAACGGCAAAATATGAAACAAGTCCGGTTTCGATATCTTGTCTCTAACACCGTTTTCATTAGGGTGCTTAGCTAAGTTGACACGAAACTTCGTATATGAAAAAGTCCAAAAATAATTGCCCGGCAAAATTAATTCTTTCCCGGCAAAATCACGGCAAAATAACGGCAAAATATGAAACAAGTCCGGTTTCGATATCTTGTCTCTAACACCGTTTTCATTAGGGTGCTTATCTAAGTTGACACGAAACTTCGTATATGAAAAAGTCCAAAAATAATTGCCCGGCAAAATTAATTCTTTCCCGGTAAAATCACGGCAAAATATGAAACAAGTCCGGTTTCGATATCTTGTCTCTAACACCGTTTTCATTAGGGTGCTTAGCTAAGTTGACACGAAACTTCGTATATGAAAAAGTCCAAAAATAATTGCCCGGCAAAATTAATTCTTTCCCGGCAAAATCACGGCAAAATATGAAACAAGTCCGGTTTCGATATCTTGTCTCTAACACCGTTTTCATTAGGGTGCTTAGCTAAGTTGACACGAAACTTCGTATATGAAAAAGTCCAAAAATAATTGCCCGGCAAAATCACGGCAAAATATGAAACAAGTCCGGTTTCGATATCTTGTCTCTAACACCGTTTTCATTAGGGTGCTTAGCTAAGTTGACACGAAACTTCGTATATGAAAAAGTCCAAAAATAATTGCCCGGCAAAATTAATTCTTTCCCGGCAAAATCACGGCAAAATAACGGCAAAATATGAAACAAGTCCGGTTTCGATATCTTGTCTCTAACACCGTTTTCATTAGGGTGCTTATCTAAGTTGACACGAAACTTAGTATATGAAAAAGTCCAAAAATAATTGCCCGGCAAAATTAATTCTTTCCCGGCAAAATCACGGCAAAATATGAAACAAGTCCGGTTTCGATATCTTGTCTCTAACACCGTTTTCATTAGGGTGCTTAGCTAAGTTGACACGAAACTTCGTATATGAAAAAGTCCAAAAATAATTGCCCGGCAAAATTAATTCTTTCCCGGCAAAATCACGGCAAAATATGAAACAAGTCCGGTTTCGATATCTCGTGTCTAACACCGTTTTCATTAGGGTGCTTAGCTAAGTTGATATCAAGTTAGCAAAGCACCCCAAAATTCCGGGAAAAAATTACCCCGCAAAATTAATTATTTCCCGGCAAAATAACGGCAAAATATGAAACAAGTCCGGTTTCGATATCTTGTCTCTAACACCGTTTTCATTAGGGTGCTTAGCTAAGTTGACACGAAACTTCGTATATGAAAAAGTCCAAAAATAATTGCCCGGCAAAATTAATTCTTTCCCGGCAAAATCACGGCAAAATAACGGCAAAATATGAAACAAGTCCGGTTTCGATATCTTGTCTCTAACACCGTTTTCATTAGGGTGCTTATCTAAGTTGACACGAAACTTCGTATATGAAAAAGTCCAAAAATAATTGCCCGGCAAAATTAATTCTTTCCCGGTAAAATCACGGCAAAATATGAAACAAGTCCGGTTTCGATATCTTGTCTCTAACACCGTTTTCATTAGGGTGCTTAGCTAAGTTGACACGAAACTTCGTATATGAAAAAGTCCAAAAATAATTGCCCGGCAAAATTAATTCTTTCCCGGCAAAATCACGGCAAAATATGAAACAAGTCCGGTTTCGATATCTTGTCTCTAACACCGTTTTCATTAGGGTGCTTAGCTAAGTTGACACGAAACTTCGTATATGAAAAAGTCCAAAAATAATTGCCCGGCAAAATCACGGCAAAATATGAAACAAGTCCGGTTTCGATATCTTGTCTCTAACACCGTTTTCATTAGGGTGCTTAGCTAAGTTGACACGAAACTTCGTATATGAAAAAGTCCAAAAATAATTGCCCGGCAAAATTAATTCTTTCCCGGCAAAATCACGGCAAAATATGAAACAAGTCCGGTTTCGATATCTTGTCTCTAACACCGTTTTCATTAGGGTGCTTAGCTAAGTTGATATCAAGTTAGCAAAGCACCCCAAAATTCCGGGAAAAAATTACCCCGCAAAATTAATTCTTTCCCGGCAAAATCACGGCAAAATAACGGCAAAATATGAAACAAGTCCGGTTTCGATATCTTGTCTCTAACACCGTTTTCATTAGGGTGCTTAGCTAAGTTGACACGAAACTTCGTATATGAAAAAGTCCAAAAATAATTGCCCGGCAAAATTAATTCTTTCCCGGCAAAATCACGGCAAAATAACGGCAAAATATGAAACAAGTCCGGTTTCGGTATCTTGTCTCTAACACCGTTTTCATTAGGGTGCTTAGCTAAGTTGACACGAAACTTCGTATATGAAAAAGTCCAAAAATAATTGCCCGGCAAAATTAATTCTTTCCCGGCAAAATCACGGCAAAATATGAAACAAGTCCGGTTTCGATATCTTGTCTCTAACACCGTTTTCATTAGGGTGCTTAGCTAAGTTGACACGAAACTTCGTATATGAAAAAGTCCAAAAATAATTGCCCGGCAAAATTAATTCTTTCCCGGCAAAATCACGGCAAAATAACGGCAAAATATGAAACAAGTCCGGTTTCGATATCTTGTCTCTAACACCGTTTTCATTAGGGTGCTTAGCTAAGTTGACACGAAACTTCGTATATGAAAAAGTCCAAAAATAATTGCCCGGCAAAATTAATTCTTTCCCGGCAAAATCACGGCAAAATATGAAACAAGTCCGGTTTCGATATCTTGTCTCTAACACCGTTTTCATTAGGGTGCTTAGCTAAGTTGACACGAAACTTCGTATATGAAAAAGTCCAAAAATAATTGCCCGGCAAAATTAATTCTTTCCCGGCAAAATCACGGCAAAATAACGGCAAAATATGAAACAAGTCCGGTTTCGATATCTTGTCTCTAACACCGTTTTCATAAGGGTGCTTAGCTAAGTTGACACGAAACTTCGTATATGAAAAAGTCCAAAAATAATTGCCCGGCAAAATTAATTCTTTCCCGGCAAAATAACGGCAAAATATGAAACAAGTCCGGTTTCGATATCTTGTCTCTAACACCGTTTTCATTAGGGTGCTTAGCTAAGTTGACACGAAACTTCGTATATGAAAAGGTCCAAAAATAATTGCCCGGAAAAATTAATTCTTTCCCGGCAAAATATGAAACAAGTCCGGTTTCGATATCTTGTCTCTACCACCGTTTTCATTAGGGTGCTTAGCTAAGTTGACACGAAACTTCGTATATGAAAAAGTCCAAAAATAATTGCCTGGCAAAATTAATTCTTTCCCGGCAAAATCACGGCAAAATAACGGCAAAATATGAAACAAGTCCGGTTTCGATATCTTGTCTCTAACACCGTTTTCATTAGGGTGCTTAGCTAAGTTGATATCAAGTTAGCAAAGCACCCCAAAATTCCGGGAAAAAATTACCCGGCAAAATTAATTCTTTCCTGGCAAAATCACGGCAAAATAACGGCAAAACATGAAACAAGTCCGGTTTCGATATCTTGTCTCTAACACCGTTTTCATTAGGGTGCTTAGCTAAGTTGACACGAAACTTCGTATATGAAAAAGTCCAAAAATAATTGCCCGGCAAAATTAATTCTTTCCCGGCAAAATCTCGGCAAAATATGAAACAAGTCCGGTTTCGATATCTTGTCTCTAACACCGTTTTCATTAGGGTGCTTAGCTAAGTTGACACGAAACTTCGTATATGAAAAAGTCCAAAAATAATTGCCCGGCAAAATTAATTCTTTCCCGGCAAAATCACGGCAAAATATGAAACAAGTCCGGTTTCGATATCTTGTCTCTAACACCGTTTTCATTAGGGTGCTTAGCTAAGTTGATATCAAGTTAGCAAAGTACCCCAAAATTCCGGGAAAAAATTACCCGGCAAAATTAATTCTTTTCTGGCAAAATCACGGCAAAATAACGGCAAAACATGAAACAAGTCCGGTTTCGGTATCTTGTCTCTAACACCGTTTTCATTAGGGTGCTTAGCTAAGTTGACACGAAACTTCGTATATGAAAAAGTCCAAAAATAATTGCCTGGCAAAATTAATTCTTTCCCGGCAAAATAACGGCAAAATATGAAACAAGTCCGGTTTCGATATCTTGTCTCTAACACCGTTTTCATTAGGGTGCTTAGCTAAGTTGATATCATGTTAGCAAAGCACCCCAAAATTCGGGGAAAAAATTACACGGCAAAATTAATTCTTTCCCGGCAAAATCACGGCAAAATAACGGCAAATTATCCACCTGGTCCCGACTCGATTGCATTAGGGTGCTTAACTAACTTGACACTCATCTTTAAACCGGAGATTCGTTTCTGAGAGGTTGTTGTTAATTGTATTGAGAAGAGCTTAAGAGTTTGTGTCTTTAACTTTACCGTCAGGTTTTATATTTGCTTGCAAGAGCTATTGCAAAACACTAGAAAAATAATACTCAACATTAATATATAAGATGTAGAAACAATGTAATGAATGATGTGTTAAATTCGCGCGAAATTTCGATTTTTTGCGACTTTTATAGTCACGTAAATATTTGATGTATCGATGATGTTTCTATAAAAATTGTGAAGTTTTGAACGTTTAAACGTTATTTCGGTTTCTCACTTGTCCAAAAACAAAAGTAAATTGGACCAACATCTTTTCCTTCTTCAAAAATATGCACGTAATTAGAAAAATATACACATATTAGAAAACTAACCAAGTCGAAGCATCGATGTACATATATAGCGAAACAAATGTACATAGACTTCGCATCAAAGACACATCGATTTATTTTTGCCATTGGTGTCTCCAGTATAGCTTAGCTCAATGAGATAACGGTAACTTTCTCGAAATTATCATTACCAAATGGTTAGTGTTATGCTTTTAATAAGCACAAATCATAAGTCATTCTCAATCGTAATTTTTGCATGTGCAGTTTGTAGCCCGAAAATGTCTGAGAATATTTCTGTTGTTACCTCTAACAAGGAGACAAGTTGAATAGGCTTTGTATTGGAAAATGGTTGAAAAGTTCTTGATAAGAGGTAAGGAAGTGATAAATAGTTGTATACTGTCATAAAACACGTTGTTAAACCGAAATTTCCGAACTTTTACATTAAGCATCCAAATTTCTACCTTTTTCGGTCATTTGCATTTTTTCGACATTTTTTTTTCGGTCAAAAATCTCTTCGGTATTTTAAAATTTTTTAAATTCGGTCTTGGAAATTCGACATTTTTTTTCGGCATATCGTACGGGACCCAATTACTTTGTGTTGGTATTTGACAATGAACTTTTGTTTTTTCGATACGCTTTACTGTGACCACACATATTGATATTTGTTATATGTATATTAGGGTGGTCCTTATTTGTATGGAGACAATTTTACCATCAGATTTCCAAAGGCTCAACCCCTAAATCGATAGTAATATATGGGTCTCGTACGATATGTTGAAAAAAAAGAAGTCGAAACTAAAAATGTCGAAAAAAAATTTGCCGAAAACACAAAAGGTCGAAAAAAAATGTCTCGAAAAAAAAATGTCGAAAAATATATATGTATAAGATGGGTCCCGTACGATATGTCGAAAAAAAATGTCGAATTCCCAAAAAAAAAATGTCGAAAAAATGCAAATGACCGAAAAAGGTCGAAATTTGAATGCTTAATGTAAAACTTC
>CAXKVI010000004.1:75526562-75646542 GCA_964058755.1 Campiglossa producta
GGATTGTCCAACAAAAATTTTCGTTTGTCCACCCTTTGTTCAAAAGTTATTTAAAAAAAAAAAAAATTTTGTGAAGTTGGGCCCTCCATCTCTGAATAATTAAAAAAACTAAATGTCATTCGTTTGTCCATCGTTTGTCCACGTTTGTCCAGGAAAAATTTTCGTTTGTCCACCCTTAGTAAAAAAGTTATTACAAAAAAGTTTTTATTGAAAAAAACAAAAATGTTGATTTTTGAAGTTTTTTTTTTGCTTAATCGTTTGTCCACCGTTTGTCCAGGATTGTCCAACAAAAATTTTCGTTTGTCCACCCTTTGTTCAAAAGTTATTTAAAAAAAAAAAAAAATTTTGTGAAGTTGGCACCTCCATCTCTGAATAAATAAAACAAATTTATTTTTTTTTTTAAATAACTTTTGAACCAAGGGTGGACAAATGAAAATTTTTGTTGGACAATCCTGGACAAACGGTGGACAAACGATTAAGCAAAAAAAAAAAAACTTCAAAAATCAACATTTTTGTTTTTTCAATAAAAACTTTATTTTGTAATAACTTTTTTACTAAGGGTGGACAAACGAAAATTTTTTGTGGACAAACGTGGACAAACGAATGACATTTAGTTTTTTTTAATTATTCAGAGATGGAGGTGCCAACTTCACAAAATTTTTTTTTTTTTTTAAATAACTTTTGAACCAAGGGTGGACAAACGAAAATTTTTGTTGGACAATCCTGGACAAACGGTGGACAAACGATTAAGCAAAAAAAAAAACTTCAAAAATCAACATTTTTGTTTTTTCAATAAAAACTTTTTTTTGTAATAACTTTTTTACTAAGGGTGGACAAACGAAAATTTTTCCTGGACAAACGTGGACAAACGAATGACATTTAGTTTTTTTAATTATTCAGAGATGGAGGTGCCAACTTCACACAATTTTTTATTTTTTTTTTTAAATAACTTTTGAACCAAGGGTGGACAAACGAAAATTTTTGTTGGACAATCCTGGACAAACGGTGGACAAACGATTAAGCAAAAAAAAAAAACTTCAAAAATCAACATTTTTGTTTTTTCAATAAAAACTTTATTTTGTAATAACTTTTTTACTAAGGGTGGACAAACGAAAATTTTTTCTGGACAAACGTGGACAAACGATGGACAAACGAATGACATTTAGTTTTTTTAATTATTCAGAGATGGAGGTGCCAACTTCACAAATTTATTTTTTTTTTAAATAACTTTTGAACCAAGGGTGGACAAATGAAAATTTTTGTTGGACAATCCTGGACAAACGGTGGACAAACGATTAAGCAAAAAAGAAAACTTCAAAAATCAACATTTTTGTTTTTTCAATAAAAACTTTTTTGTAATAACTTTTTTACTAAGGGTGGACAAACGAAAATTTTTCCTGGACAAACGTGGACAAACGATGGACAAACAAATGACATTTAGTTTTTTTAATTATTCAGAGATGGAGGTGCCAACTTCACAAAATTATTATTTTTTTTTAAATAACCTTTGAACCAAGGGTGGACAAACGAAAATTTTTGTTGGACAATCCTGGACAAACGGTGGACAAACGATTAAGCAAAAAAAAAACTTCAAAAATCAACATTTTTGTTTTTTCAATAAAAACTTTTTTTTGTAATAACTTTTTTACTAAGGGTGGACAAACGAAAATTTTTCCTGGACAAACGTGGACAAACGATGGACAAACGAATGACATTTGGTTTTTTTTAAATTCCGACATGGAGGTGCCAACTTCACACCGGATTTTTTTTTTTCGAAATAACTTTTTTACTAGGGGTGGACAAACGAAAATTTTTCCTGGACAAACGTGGACAAACGATGGACAAACGAATGACATTTGGTTTTTTTTTAAATTCCGACATGGAGGTGCCAACTTCACACCGAATTTTTTTTTTTCGAAATAACTTTTTTACTAGGGGTGGACAAACGAAAATTTTTCCTGGACAAACGATGGACAAACGAATGCAATGTGTTTTTTTTTTAAATTCCGACATGGAGGTGCCAACTTCACAGAGCTCACCTCAAAACTGAGAAATTTTTATAATTCTTACTGCGTTTTCACATGTTTGAGATGGTTCGTCTAACTCTGGCTGCTTTTAAAGGGCGGATATTTTCAATGTGTCATAGAGGACCACCCTTACGTGGTACCAGGTACTTTTAGACTTCGCCTTATGACAAATACTTTAACCAGACACCTTAAATCTGGGTAGTTTTCATAATTCTTACTGTGCTTTCGATTGTTTAAGCAGGTTTGTCCAACTTTGACTATTTTTGAAAGGCGAATATTTACACATGTGTCGTAGAACGCAACTCTTAAAACTACATCCAAACACCTCAAAGCTCGAGTTTTTTTCGCAATTGATCTCTCCTAGATCAAGCAAATTAGAACAGTTCAGCCCATACAAAGTGTTCAGATGTGGCATTTGTTGCATTTCAGACAGTGTCACTCTTATGTCGCTACCCTGCAGCGAAAGCAACTAGTTGAAAACTACTTTACAAATAGCTGGTGCACCGGGCGTATATGGAACAAAGACAGAACACTGACTAGTTGGTGCACCGGGCCCAACTAGTCAGTGTCCTGTCTTTTTTCCATATAAGCAACTGGTTGTTGTTATTGTTGTTGTTGTAGTGAGGTGTAGCCCTGCCTAAATGTCAGACATGGTCACCCCGAGTGTATTGCTCTTGGCCGGGTCGATATAAGAAAACGGCCCGGGTCGTTTCGGCACGATGGGTACAGCACAAGTACTGGTACCGTTCTCGTAGAACCGGCAATACAAGAAACTAGCCGTGTAGGCTATGTAGGTCATTTAGCGTTACCCAGGGTGCACCAACTGGGAGGCGACATACTTTTACACCCTAACGGGTATTTTTTACGTGTTGATGTCCTACAAGATGTCAATTGTCAGATTTCGTCCAGAATATACCAGTTATCTACTAGTCAGGAAATACCAGTTTCATACTAGTTGTAAGATACCAGTTCCATACTAGTTCATCCTGGACTAGTATAATTTCCAAAAAAGGACCAGTATGGAATATACTAGTCCCATACTAATCAAAAAGGCTTTTAACCTGGACTAGTATGATTTCAACCAGAATTTTCCTGTCTTACCCTTTATTTTATCATTTGACTTTATTTTCATGTTTATTCTTAAGAAAGCAGCGGCTATTTGTATTTACCCTATCACGAAAAAGCATCTATGAATTATAAGAGAAAACGAAACGAATGAATTTTGTTTTTTTCAACTGGTATAATTTCATCCAGAAAAATCTAGTTGTATACTAGTATGGAATGGATATTTCCTGACTAGTATGGGTTCAGCCAGAAAATTCTAGTAGTATACTGGTATGAAATGGATATTTCCTGCCTAGTATGAGTTCTGCCAGAAAGTTATAGTTGTATACTAGTATGAAATGGATATTTCCTGACTAGTTTGAGGTTTCGCTGCAGGGAACTCGCTTAAACCTGTGAAATCGCAGTAAGAATTATGAAAATTCCTCAGTGTTGAGGTGTCTGGCTGTAGTTTTTGACATGGGGCGAAGTATAAAAATACCCGATGCTTCTTTAAGGTGGTCTTCTATGACACATGTGTGTAGATATGCCCTTTACGAACAGCAAAAGTTGGACCAACTCGCTTAAACCTGGACAGTAAAAAATGAAAGTTTACTTTTAATACCAGTCGGTATTGAAATTAACCCATTAAAGTCGGCTCATAGATCCCGTTGTGCGATTTTATTGAAATTTAGTGGTAATGCTTATATAAGTCATAGAAGTTGTATTGCCAAATTTCAGAAGTATATCTTATGCCATATCCGAGATTTTCAGGGGGTATTCAAATACCCATCCGGCACATTCGAGTTCGGACCGAAAAAAAAAATGCTTGGTATGGCAACACAATTTTGCTAAACCAAACAGTTGATTTGACTAGTGTAGTGAATGTGTCATTTACAAATAATTGAAAAATAACTTTTGTGCAAAAAAGTGAAGATTAAATATTTGTGTTTCTCACTGAAAATGATAAGAAAAAAGTTCTTAACCGCTTTGGAACTACAGGCAGAAGTAGACAGTTGGAGTGACGAAGACGAATGCAGTGGACAAGCGGATCAAATTAACATTATTATTACGCCACCTGAAATGGTAGATGATCTCAGTGATACGGAAGAACTAGATGATAATATGCAAATTATCGCAGACGACGAAAAGTTTCCACAGGAAGTAGCCGGCAGTTTTGAAGTGGAATACATATATAATGACGAAAATAATAAGTTAGCAAACGTCGCTGACGACGATATGAATTCGGAGCCATCCACATCAAAAGCTGCACAAGAAACTCGAGAGTGTTAATTACCCACAAGAACCAAAGTGGAGCCATCGAAAAAACTACGATTTTTGCCGGGAACCTTTTGATAATACTGCAACTACACATAAGGAGCTATATGAAAAGATTGGTAAGTATCCTCACGTTTTCTGGTGTAAGCGACCCACTTAAATAAATGCCTTCAGGATCACTATCACCGATTCAGTTATGGGAATGTTTCATAGATGATGAAGTACTTGAGTTTGTTGTAGTTAGCACAAATAAGTATGCTGGACAAAATAATGATCCTGAATTTTGCACGACAATAGACGAAATAAAATGTTTCCTTGGCATTTTGTACATTACTGGCTACCATACATTGCCTAATATAGAAGCATACTGGTCTAATCGTGAATCTTTAGACTGTGAATACATTAGGAAGTCTATGAGTCGAAAGAGATTCAAACAAATAAAAAAATATATACATACTTCTTCCAAGTGACAAATTTGCTAAGGTTTCGCCACTGAACGATATTTTAAGTAAAAAGTTTATGCAGTTCGCCGTATTCTCTCAAAATTTAAGCATAGATGAGCAGATGATCGCTTATTATGGACGTCATTCTTGTAAAATGTTAAAGAAATGGTACTGGCCATTGCTTACGAATGCTTTTGATGCAGCTATGGTTAATGCCTGGAAACTGAAAGTGTTTTGTTCAAAATATGAAAAGTCCAAGCCGATAAGCCAATTCGATTTCCGTGTGGAAGTAGCAGAAGCGTTGGTAACCGATGTGCGTGGTTATGAACGGTGAGTAGGTAACTCACCTGGTAACCACCGAACAGATGGTTTGAATCACATTGTTGAAACCCTGGATCGGCGAAGCCGCTGTCGACAGTGTGGCATCAAAACGCAATTTGGATGTAGAAAATGTAATGCCCTGCTTCGTCCTAAGAACTGTTTTTCTGACTATCACAATGCAGTCGAACCCGATGCAAAAAAGATAAAAAGATCTCATTAATAAATGTTTTATAATAAATTATTTAATTTGTGTTACTTGTTTGCTTTACTTAAATAAAAAAGTACATTAAAACCTTAAAAAAAAGGAATGTGAAAATCAACGCTTCATAATAGTTTATACTCATTTCGGCGGATGGGTATTTAAATACCCCCACTAAGATATATGCTCATAATTCCAAATGCATTCAGATGATCAAGTTTTTGGTTCGGGTTATGTTTAGAGAAAATCATAGGCAAACTTATCTTGAAACTTGGTCAAGTTCTAATTATTTTTTATTTTTTTAGGAATTGTTAAATATAACTTTTTGTTCTCTTTGCAACTCACCAACTTTGATACAAAAAAAGGTCAAAAAATATTCGGAATTTCGTAGTACTTTATAGGAGCAGATCATAACACAGTATTTTCTTAACATTTACAAAAAAAAAACAGTGTCGTAGCTCTCACAGTTTTCAAGATATGGCGATTTAGATGAACTCTGTTCTGGGGGTATTTAAATACCCCTATGTCGTTAATGGGTTAAGCCTTTTTGGAATTAAATTTGAGTTTTAATACTAAATAGTATTAATTTAAGACTCTGGATTTTTTTTAATTCCAAATAGTTTTAAAATAATACCAAAATAATACTAAAGCGCTCTCTTCCTAGCGCTTTCTCTCATTATAATGTTTTAGGTACTATTTGTTTTAAAACAAAGCCGGAAAAGTATTAAATTAATTACTTTTTACCATTATGTTAAGTCCGGTGGTTTGTTTGCTCAGAGCACACGGTTCGTCGCTATTACCATACTACATTAAGAACAACACTGCAATTAGACGCTGACAATCATAAGTACTCGATGGCTTGATAGTAGACATCTCCGTTGAGCATTCAATAAATTGTGAGTTCGACTCTCGGTGAAGGCAATATAATAAAACTGTAACTTTTTTTTTTTTTGCCTGAGAGAATCTTCGACTGAATTCCTCTCTCACGAGAAATCAGACCGAACATGATATTAATTTAATACTTTTTCGGCGTTGTTATATATAAACACCAAAAAGGTATTAAAGTTAGACTTTTATTTTTACTGTGTGTGAAATCGCAGCAAGAATTATGAAAATTCCACAGTTTTGAGGTGTCTGACTGTAGTTTTTGACATGGGGCGAAGTATAAAAATACCCGATACTTCTTTAAGGGGGTCTTCTATGACACATGTGAAAAGATCTGCTCTTTAAAAGCAGCCGAAGTTAGACCAACCCGATTAAACATGTGAAAAAGCAGTAAGAACTATGAAAATTCCTCAGCATTGAGGTGTCTGGCTGAAGTTTTTTCCATGGAATGAAGTCTAAAAATACCTGATACTACTTGGAGATAGTGTTCCACGACACATGTGTAAAGATCTGCCTTTCAAAAACAGCCAAAGTTGGACAAACTCGGTTAAACATGTGAAAGTGCAGTAAGAATTATAAAAATTCTTCAGTTTTGAGGTGCCTGGCTGAAGTTTTTTGCATGGGGCGAAGTCAAAAAGTAGCTGATACCACTTAAGGGTAGTCTACTATGACACATGTGAAATTATCTGCCCTTTCAAAGCAGCCAAAGTTAGACCAACGCGGTTAAACATGTGAATTCGCAGCAAGAATTATGAAATTTCCTCAGCTTTGAGTCTGGCTGAAGTTTCTGTCATGGGGCGAAGTCTAAAAATGCCTGATATTAGTTAATAGTAGTGTTATGCGATACATGTGTAACGATCCGCCATTTAAAATCAGCCAAAGTTGGGTAAGCCCATTTGACCATGTGAAAGCATATTAAAAACAAGTAAGGAAAGCTGTCTTCGGCTGTGCCGAAGGCTATATACCTTTCATGAAAAAGCGTCACGATTTTCACTGTTCGATCCCCAGTACAGCCTGTTTCAATTTAACTATATTTACTATACACATTACACATCTTTGTTATAATTTAAAAAAACTTACAAAATAATAGGATCCGAGTTATCGGAACAATCGATTGTATGGAGGCTATATATTATACGTGTTCAATTGTACTGACTTACACTATACACATTACATATGTAGAAAGTACTAAAGGTGCAATTTTTTACGTTCAAGTTGCAAAATTTTATGTTCCTAACTTTTTAATTGCAGAAGTTTTGGCCAAAAAACCTTATATCTGAACAATCGGTTGTATGGGGGCTATATGTTACATTTGCCCGATCTTGTTGATTTTCACTATATACACTACATAAAAAGAAAGTACTCGAGATGCAAAATTTTACGTTCCTAACTTTTTAATTGCAGAAGTTTTGGCCAAAAAACTTTATATCTGAACAATCGGTTGTATGGGGGCTATATGTTACATTTGATCGATCTTGTTGATTTTCACTAAATACACTACATAAATAGAAAGTACTCGAGTTGCAAAATTTTACGTTCCTAACTTTTTAATTGCAGAAGTTTTGGTCAAAAAACCTTATATCTGAACAATCGGTTGTATGGGGGCTATATGTTATTCTGGTCCGATCTTGCCAGTTCCGACAAATGATTCCTATATTACAAAATGGTGGCCACATAACAAAATTTCAGCCAGATATCTCAAAAATTGAGGGACTAGTTTGCGTTCAAACAGACAGACGGACAGACGGACATGGCTAAATCAACTCAGCTTGTCATCCTGATCATTTCGGTATACTTATTGATGGGTCCATCTCTTCTTCTTCTCATACTTACAAACATCGGACCAAAGTTATAATACCATTTCATGTTCATGAAAGGTATAATGATGAAAAGTCCCCGTGCTTTGGGTTGTCTGGCTTAAGTTTTTTTCATGGAATGAAGTCCGGAAATGCCTGATACTGTTTAAGGGTAGTGTTATACGACACATGTGTAAAGATCCGCCGTTTAAACGTGGCCAAAGTTGGAGAAACCTGCTGAAACAAGTGAAATCTCTGTAAAAATTAGTGAAAGTCCCGAGCTTTGAGGTGTCTGGCTGAAGTTTTTGCCATGGGGCGAAGTCTAGAAATGACTGAAACTACTTAAGGCTATTATCCTACGAAACATCTGAAAAGATCCGTTGTTTAGAAGTTGTAAAAGTGGGGCAAAGAAGAGAAAGCAAATTAATAGGAAAATAAAAGTTCCCGAACTTTGAGGTGTCTGGCTGAAGTTTTTGCCATGGGATGATGTCTGGAAATGCTTGATTCTACTTAAAGATAGCATTCTACGACACACGTTTGAAGATCTGCTATTTAAAAGTAGTCAAAGTTTGTCAAATCCACTTAAACATGTGAAAGCGCAGTAAGAATTAGTGAAATTCCCGAGTTTTGAGGTGTCTGGCTGAAGTTTTTGCCATGGGACGAGGTCTAAAAATTACTGAAACTACTTAAGGGTAGTATCCTACGACACATGGGAAAAGATCTATCATTTAAAACTAGTAAAAGTGGGACAAACAAGAGAAAGCAAATTAATAGGAAAATAAAAGTTCTCGAACTTTCAGGTGTCTGGCTGAAGTTTTTTCCATGGGATGACGTCTAGGAATGCTTGATTCTACTTAAGGGTAGCATTTTACGACACATGTCTAAAAAGATCTGTTATTTAAAAGAGGCCAAAGTTGGTCAAATCCGCTTAAACATGTGAAAGCGCAGTAAAACTTAGTGAAATTTCCCGAGTTTTGAGGTGTCTGGCTGAAGTTTTTGCCATGGGACGAAGTCTAAAAATTCCTGATACTACTTGAGGGTAGTGTTCTACAAAAAATTGGAAAATATTGGGTAGTTAAAAGCAGCAAAAGTGGCCCAAATGCGTGAAATTAGTAAAACGGGAAAGAATTAATTTTGCCGGGCAATTATTTTTGGGCTTTCTCATATACGAAGTTTGAAGTATCAAGTTAGCAAAGCACCCCAAAATTCCGCGAAAAAATTGCCCGGCAAAATTAATTCTTTCTTGGCAAAATCACGGCAAAATAACGGCAAAATATGAAACAAGTCCGGTTTCGATATCTTGTATCTAACACCGTTTTCATTAGGGTGCTTAGCTAAGTTGACACGAAACTTCGTATATGAAAAAGTCCAAAACTAATTGCCCGGCAAAATTAATTCTTTCCCGGCAAAATCACGGCAAAATATGAAACAAGTCCGGTTTCGATATCTTGTCTCTAACACCGTTTTCATTAGGGTGCTTAGCTAAGTTGATACCAAGTTAGCAAAGAACCCCAAAATTCCGGGAAAAAATTACCCGGCAAAATTAATTCTTTCCTGGCAAAATCACGGCAAAATAACGGCAAAATATGAAACAAATCCGGTTTCGATATCCCGTCTCTAACACCGTTTTCATTAGGGTGCTTAGCTAAGTTGACACGAAACTTCGTATATGAAAAAGTCCAAAAATAATTGCCCGGCAAAATTAATTCTTTCCCGGCAAAATCACGGCAAAATATGAAACAAGTCCGGTTTCGATATCTCGTCTCTAACACCGTTTTCATTAGGGTGCTTAGCTAAGTTGATATCAAGTTAGCAAAGCACCCCAAAATTCCGGGAAAAAATTACCCGGCAAAATTAATTCTTTCTTGGCAAAATCACGGCAAAATAACGGCAAAATATGAAACAAGTCCGGTTTCGATATCTTGTCTCTAACACCGTTTTCATTAGGGTGCTTAGCTGAGTTGACACGAAACTTCGTATATGAAAACGTCCAAAACTAATTGCCCGGCAAAATTAATTCTTTCTTGGCAAAATCACGGCAAAATATGAAACAAGTCCGGTTTCGATATCTTGTCTCTAACACCGTTTTCATTAGGGTGCTTAGCTAAGTTGACACGAAACTTCGTATATGAAAAAGTCCAAAACTAATTGCCCGGCAAAATTAATTCTTTCCCGGCAAAATCACGGCAAAATAACGGGAAAATATGAAACAAGTCCGGTTCCGATATCTTGTCTCTAACACCGTTTTCATTAGGGTGCTTAGCTAAGTTGATATCAAGTTAGCAAAGCACCCCAAAATTCCGGAAAAAAATTACCCGGCAAAATGAATTCTTTTCTGGCAAATCACGGCAAAAAAACGGCAAAATATGAAACAAGTCCGGTTTCGATATCTTGTCTCTAACACCGTTTTCATTAGGATGCTTAGCTAAGTTGACACGAAACTTCGTATATGAAAAAGTCCAAAACTAATTGCCTGGCAAAATTAATTCTTTCCCGGCAAAATCACCGCAAAATAACGGCAAAATATGAAACAAGTCCGGTTTCGATATCTTGTCTCTAACACCGTTTTCATTAGGGTGCTTAGCTAAGTTGATATCAAGTTAGCAAAGCACCCCAAAATTTCGGGAAAAAATTACCCGGCAAAATTAATTCTTTCCTGGCAAAATCACGGCAAAATAACGGCAAAATATGAAACAAATCCGGTTTCGATATCCTGTCTCTAACACCGTTTTCATTAAGGTGCTTAGCTAAGTTGACACGAAACTTCGTATATGAAAAAGTCCAAAACTAATTGCCCGGCAAAATTAATTCTTTCCTGGCAAAATCACGGCAAAATAACGGCAAAATATGAAACAAATCCGGTTTCGATATCCTGTCTCTAACACCGTTTTCATTAAGGTGCTTAGCTAAGTTGACACGAAACTTCGTATATGAAAAAGTCCAAAACTAATTGCCTGGCAAAATTAATTCTTTCCTGGCAAAATCACGGCAAAATAACGGCAAAATATGAAACAAATCCGGTTTCGATATCCTGTCTCTAACACCGTTTTCATTAAGGTGCTTAGCTAAGTTGACACGAAACTTCGTATATGAAAAAGTCCAAAACTAATTGCCCGGCAAAATTAATTCTTTCCCGGCAAAATCACGGCAAAATATGAAACAAGTCCGGTTCCGATATCTTGTCTCTAACACCGTTTTCATTAGGGTGCTTAGCTAAGTTGATATCAAGTTAGCAAAGCACCCCAAAATTCCGGGAAAAAATTACCCGGCAAAATTAATTCTTTCCCGGCAAAATCACGGCAAAATAACGGCAAAATATGAAACAAGTCCGGTTTCGATATCTTGTCTCGAACACCGTTTTCATTAGGGTGCTTAGCTAAGTTGACGCGAAACTTCGTATATGAAAAAGTCCAAAAATAATTGCCCGACAAAATGAATTCTTTCCCGGCAAAATCACGGCAAAATAACGGCAAAATATGAAACAAGTCCGGTTTCGATATCTTGTCTCTAACACCGTTTTCATTAGGGTGCTTAGCTAAGTTGACACGAAACTTCGTATATGAAAAAGTCCAAAAATAATTGCCCGACAAAATTAATTCTTTCCCGGCAAAATAACGGCAAAATATGAAACAAGTCCGGTTTCGATATCTTGTTTCTAACACCGTTTTCATTAGGGTGCTTAGCTAAGTTGATATCAAGTTAGCAAAGCACCCCAAAATTCCGGGAAAAAATTACCCGGCAAAATTAATTCTTTCCCGGCAAAATCACGGCAAAATAACGGCAAAATATGAAACAAGTCCGGTTTCGATACCTTGTCTCGAACACCGTTTTCATTAGGGTGCTTAGCTAAGTTGACGCAAAACTTCGTATATGAAAAAGTCCAAAAATAATTGCCCGGCAAAATTAATTCTTTCACGGCAAAATCACGGCAAAATAACGGCAAAATATGAAACAAGTCCGGTTTCGATATCTTGTCTCTAACACCGTTTTCATTAGGGTGCTTAGCTAAGTTGACACGAAACTTCGTATATGAAAAAGTCCAAAAATAATTGCCCGGCAAAATCACGGCAAAATAACGGCAAAATATGAAACAAGTCCGGTTTCGATATCTTGTCTCTAACACCGTTTTCATTAGGGTGCTTAGCTAAGTTGATATCAAGTTAGCAAAGCACCCCAAAATTCCGGGAAAAAATTACACGGCAAAATTAATTCTTTCCCGGCAAAATCACGGCAAAATAACGGCAAATTATCCACCTGGTCCCGACTCGATTGCATTAGGGTGCTTAGCTAACTTGACACTCATGCTGAACGGAGATCTCTACCATGATGCTATCGGGTGCTTGTGCTTGGTAGCGTCGAATTACACATTCGAAGAAGGCATACCTGAATTTGAATTAATAAGGGATCTTCTAAAAAAATTTATTGTTTTCCTTTTCAATAAGTTCAATATGAATCTAGAGAAAATAAGAGGATGTTCTCATTAATTTACTTTAAACAGGTTTTCTCATAAAAACAAGCAGATTTCTTTTAACTTTTGACAAAAGTAAATAAAAAATTCATAAATAAGAAGCTAACTCCTTGTTTTTAGCCGATTTCCTTTTCAATAAATTTGAGAAGAAATTCAAGCTAAAATTTAGAAGATTTCCTAGCACAAATTTCTTCAAATTTGTCCCCACTCGCTCTCCCCGGCCAAAAAGCTTTTTTAGACGTCGATCTCTTTGATTATAGGTGAACTTTTTGGCTCTGTGTAATCCCCACGAAAATGATTAGCCCCACTTTCCGCCATTTTTAATTTCGTTGTAAAAGGGGTGGGGCTTAAGTCATTTTGCCCGGTGGGGGTTAATTCAGTGGGGGCTAATTCATACACCCGATTTAACAACTCTAACCCGTGCCACAAACGCTCCGAAGTTCGAGCACTGGCAGTAGTTATCACTTCTAGTAGGTGCTGCTTTGGCTAGTCACGCAAACCTTTCGCTGTTGTGCATGCAAACAGGGGTGCCAGTAAAAAAAGATCTGCCATTCATGTAAAAAAAACTTTTAAATTTGGAAAAAATCTATGTTTCAGTTAACGCATTAGTACAGCTCTTTAAATATCCCTTATTTTAGCGGCGATAGGTTGGCGAAATCAGTTCAAATTTTGCCTGAATTAGTAGCTAATTTATTGCTAATTAACTGCCAAAAGAAAAAATTTATAGCTCTTAAAATTTTTTTATGACATTTTTCGCCAAAATAAGACTGAAGTTAGCGAAACCAATCGTCGAAAAATTGTCGGATCAAGTTGAAAATTTGTCAGAATTAGTAGCTAATTTATTGCTAATTAATTGCCAAAAGAAAAAATTTAAAAGTTAGCGAAACCAATCGTCGAAAAAAATTGGCGGCCGTCGTGGTGTAGCGGTTAAGTGTTCGACCTTCTACACCAAGTCGTGGCGGTTCGATGCCCGGCAAAAATAACATCAAAAATTATTTAGAAAAAGAATTTTTCTAAACGGGGTCGCCCCTCGGCAGTAGTTTGGCAAACTCTCCGGGTGTATTTCTGCCATGAGAAGCTTCTCAGCAAAAAATTCATTTGTTTTGCAAGTGCCGTTCGGAGTCGGCAAAAAACTGTAGGTCCCGCCAACTTGTAGGAAAAACTCAAAAGCAACACACCACAAGTTGGAAAGAGAAGCTGGGCAAAAATCTCGTTAGAGGTTATGTTAACCTGTTGGTATATCGCCGCCATTAGTTTTTTTTTTTCAAGACTTTCATTTTTTTATTTTTTTACAAACAATTAAATCTAATACGTTTGCCTTAGTTATAAAACAGTTTTGTTACAAAAATTCGCCAGCAAAAATTTCAACTGGTCTAATTTCTTAAGTTGACTTAGGCTGTTATTGCTTATGACCACAGAAATAATTACAGCCATAATAAAATATTGAAAAACTGAATTTTCCGTATTTGTGTACTTATAGGGATTCGTTGCTGCTAGTATTAAACGTGAACATGGCGACGAAGTTGAAGTGGAGCTTGCCGAAACTGGAAAACGGATGATGGTATTACGTGATGATATCCAGAAGATGAATCCTCCAAAATTCGACAAAGTCGAAGATATGGCGGAATTGACGTGCTTAAACGAAGCTTCCGTTTTGCACAACATCAAAGACAGATATTATTCTGGCTTAATTTACGTAAGTTATTTGAAATTATTATTAAAGGCTCTACGCTTAAGTTTTTGGGAATATAGAATAGTTAGCTGAATCACAAGTCGCCCCACGGGAAACTATTTTATGTTTGAAGAAAGTAGTCAAGGCAATTCTAACTTTGTACGATATTTTTAATATCAAATTTAAAATCACCTATCTAAGATTTTGCCAAGAGCCGTTTCATAACTTGTTACTCTAACTAATCACTATCTCTGTTCGAAAATTTCAATGATTTACTGTTAGAATTGTAGTATGCAGTATTGTAGGCCATTTAATTTTAACATAATTATGTAGCTCTGTGAAGTTGGCACCTCCATGTCGGAATTTAAAAAAAAACCATATTGCATTCGTTTGTCCAGGAAAAATTTTCGGTTGTCCACCCCTAGTAAAAAAAATAATTTGAAAAAAAAACCGGTGTGAAGTTGGCACCTCCATCTCGGAATTTAAAAAAAAAAAAAAATGTCTTTCGTTTGTCCAGGAAAAATTTTCGTTTGTCCACCCCTAGTAAAAAAGTTATTTCGAAAAAAGAATCCAGTGTGAAGTTGGCACCTCCATGTCGGAATTTAAAAAAAAAAAAAAAAATGTCATTCGTTCGTCCATCGTTTGTCCATGTTTGTCCAGGAACAATTTTCGTTTGTCCACCCCTAGTAAAAAAGTTATTTAAAAAAAAGTTTATATTAAAAACCATAAAATTTGATTTTTAAATTTTTTTTTTCGGCTAAATGTTTGTCCACCGTTTGACCATGATTGTCCAACAAAAATTTTCGATTGTCCACCTTCGTGAAGTTGGCACCTCCATCTCTGAATAATTAAAAAAAAAACTTAATGTCATTCGTTTGTCCACGTTTGTCCAGGAAAAATTTTCGTTTGTCCACCCTTATTAAAAAAGTTATTACAAAAAAAGTTTTTATTGAAAAAACAAAAATGTTGCTTTTTGAAGTTTTTTTTGCTTAATCGTTTGTCCACCGTTTTTTCCAGGATTGTCCAACAAAAATTTTCGTTCGTCCACCCTTTGTTCAAAAGTTATTTAAAAAAAAAAATTTGTTTTGTGAAGTTGGCACCTCCATCTTTGAATAAGTAAAAAATAAATGTCATTCGTTTAGGTAATTATTCAGAGATGGAATAATTTTTCTTTTTTAAAATAACTTTTGAACAAAGGGTGGACAAACGAAAATTTTTGTTGGACAATCCTGGACAAACGGTGGAACAACGATTAAGCAAAAAAAAAAACTTCAAAAATCAAAATTTTTGTTTTTTCAATAAAAACTTTTTTTTGTAATAACTTTTTTACTAAGGGTGGACAAACGAAAATTTTTCATGGACAAACGTGGACAAACGAATGACATTTAGTTTTTTTAATTATTCAGAGATGGAGGTGCCAACTTCACAAAAATTTTTTTTTTTTTAAATAACTTTTGAACAAAAGGTGGACAATCGAAAATTTTTGTTGGACAATCATGGTCAAACGGTGGACAAACGATTAATCAAAAAAAAAACTTTAAAAATCAAATTTTATGGTTTTTTAATATAAACTTTTTTTTGAAATAACTTTTTTACTAAGGGTGGACAAACGAAAATTTTTCCTGGACAAACGTGGACAAACGATGGACAAACGAATGCAATATGTTTTTTTTTTTAAATTCCGACATGGAGGGCTTAATTATGTGTCAATCTTATATTCGTTACACTTTTGATGATTTTTGGCCTCGTTTTTCGTTTTGGGGTTTTGTGAATTTTCATCTGGGCGTTTCCATCGTCACTCGCGTTACTTCAGAAACAATATTTTACTAGTTAAAGCAAAACGTATTCAACAAAGTGTGCTTGAATTTGACGTTGCTCTCAATCGGAACCAGGGTATAATGTCAAACAGAAAAATATTTTAACCCAGTTGAAAAATTTTTTTTCCGTTTATAAACTTTTAGGAAAAAATTTGTAAATTAACTTTTGTTTTAAATTTTCAATATTTATATTTTACCTTTAATTCAAATAAGCAATACGAAAGAATATTCGGTAGCAAATTTAGAAGTATTTTATTGGTAGCGAAAAAAACTTCGGTGCCAGTGAAGAACGGTTGGAATTCAATTGTTTTGTAAGCTAAGGTAAGAAAACTGTAACCAAACATGTTTTACAAAAATCGCAGATGGTATATGAGTAAATTATTGCTAATATTAAAGAAGAGAAAATGATACCCAATTTACATGTGGTGCACCATAAAGGATTAATTCATTTGTTTATATTCGTTTGACATTATAGCCCCTTACAAGAGAAAATATTTAACTGTCAAGCACACTTTGTTGAATACATTTTGAGTTAAAGTCACTTTACGCCTTACATTTAACATTTCCAAATAATATTGTGACATCGTCACATCTAGCTAGAGGAGCTTTATTGAAAATGCCAAAAATATGTTTAATGGCACTTTGTAAAGAATTGATGTAAGTGTGACATGGAAAAAAATTTGAAAGCCTACCTTAATTATTTTAAAATATATTAGAAAAAAGGTCCGTCAATCGCGTTACAAGAATTTCGTCATTCGTGTTACTTCTGAATCATATTTATTTATTTATTTATTTAAAGTCGACACAACACAAAGCGGTCGACTGTTAATATCTCAAGTATTGTTACAAAACAAAAACATATATATGTACAATAAGAGTATATAGAATATAATAAAAGTATAATTAACAGAAATTAAGCAAAGCGTAAATTCATTTATTTATAGTATTATGTGCAGCTAGCAGGAAAGTTGTAGAGGCCGTGCTTTAAAGTTGTGGGTAGAAATCGTTAGGAACCAAACTTGATAGTCGTATATATTGTCGGAATGGACGCGATTCCGAGCAACATACTTCCGCAGTCCTGGGAGCGATGTGAGATTTGCTGGCGGAATGGACGCGATTCCGCGCAGCATCTGATACACTGAACCAAAAAAGTTCGTGTATCCAATGAAAAAGTACATAGATTTTAAGAATTGTTCGTTAAAACCTCTCCAAAGAACTTTTTCATAGAAATTTACGAATATTTCTTAGAATATACGAACTTTTTCTTAAAATATGTAAACAAATCCACAGAAAGCAAGAATTCATTCATAAATTGTAAGAAAATTTTCTTCGAATTTATGAATTTTTTCTTTTATTCTAAGAAATATGAGCATGGACTTCTATGAAACTTTGTTCGTAAAAAAGATGTACGTTTTTGGTTCAGTGTAGTATATTGGCAAACTTTGCTTCCAGTTGACTGTTTATTAGGTAATTGAAATATTCCAAATTGGTTTCGGAGATATTTTAGGATATTAATTATGGAGCCGGTGGAATGGACGCGATTCCACGCAGCGTAAGTTCAAAGTTAGAGGTGTCTGCCGGCTTTTTGTAGTTGTGTATATCAATCTAACTGGTTGGGTGCAAGACTGTCGTGTAATTAGTCAGCAGTTAGCAAATATGAAAGTATTGCATTTTGTAGTGCGGAAGACGAGCATTCAAAGCTGATGCAGCTATATAAGACGTTGTAGTATGAACACCAAACATTCAGAGGATTGTTTTTTGCAAAGTTTAGACGACAAATGCGTAATTGAAAAGGCACATAGTGCCTGGATGTCCTAGCAGGAACAGCAAAACACAGTCAACTAACAAGGTCAGTTGAGTCGACTTCACCAATAATTAGCTTATGGAGGAACATTACACCTAGTAAAATCCTACGATTTTCCAGAGAAGGCAAATTTAAGAGAAGAAGCTTATTTCCAATTAAGACCACGCAGAGCAAAAATCAAGAATTGCTTTTGTACTGACTCAATCCGCTGTATATAAACTTGATATAAGGGGCACCAGACACACGAGCAATACTCAAGTATTGGGCGAACTAGCGATGTGTAAAGGATTTTCGTGAGGTACGGATCATCAAATTCTTTAGCCCATCTTTTAACAAAACCAAGCACACCCATGGCTTTGTTAGCTATAGATGAAATATGCATATTAAAACTTAGTTTAGGGTCAAAAAGAACACCTAGATCAGTTACATCAGAGTCCGACGCGGAATGTATGTTATCCGCCACGTCAAATTGCGATGGTGCTGCGAACAACTCGGCGATAGAAGAAAGCCTGCTTGACGAAGAAGGCCTCGACGTCACGATCGTGGCTAAACCTGAGCACACTAACGTTGATGCTGCTTCAGACAGCAGGGTTCCCGCCACGCCATATCGTGCAGGTGCTCTGAACAACTCCTCGTTGAGAGACAGCCCCCGGAACAGGCCAGACCTCGACGACACGCTGGCGGCAGGGAAGTCTGAGCTCTCTCATGTTGGTGGTGCTTCAGATAAATCTGCACAAATCTAAAGCAGCCTCGGCTGTTTTAAGCAGTCGTCTTTCTAAAGGCGACGTAGACGTGGTCCTTATCCAAGAGCCCTGGGTAAAGTCTGAGCTAAACACCTTTCTATTACCCAACTACTCAAATGGTGACGTTACAGCTGCCAGCTTAACAGTCGGCAGCACCAGCCTAACGATGGCGTCGGTCTATATGCCCTATGACGCCGAAGAACCTCCTCCACAAAAGGAGGTGAAAGATCTGGTGGATAATTTCTGTACGGGCCATCTTATTATTGGAGCTGACGCTAATGCTCATCACGTCCAGTGGGGAAGCTCCGATATTAACGCTAGGGGCGAGTCTCTGTTTGACTACCTACTAACAACTAACCTGGTGGTTTGTAACGTGGGTAACGAGCCTACTTTTATAACTAAAGCTCGTAGGGAGGTTATAGACCTCACTGTTTGTAGCGAAGGCGCTTATGAGTGGGTCAGAAAATGGCGTGTTCTTGATGAGCATTCATTTTCTGACCATCGGTACATAGAAATTGTGTTAGACTTTATTGTTGAGCAGCCAGTTATGAAACGAAATCCACGCAACACTAACTGGCAGCTACATAACCAAATATTAGCTAGGGACCTACCAGTATTACCTCCACAAGCCCCCTCATCAGTGGGAGAACTGGATGATCTGGTAACGACCTTTACAACGGCGCTCTCAAATGCCCTAGAGCAGGCTTGTCCAGTACCAAAACCACGCGGCAAACATAGACCCCACTGGTGGTCTTACGACCTGGATTCGTTCCGTATATCATGCAGGAAGCAATTTAACAAGGCCAAGAGCATCGGTACGGAGCCTGAATGGCTCGAATATAAAGCTAAACTGAGGGCCTATAAAAAGGCTCTAAGGCAAGCGAAGAGAACTTCGTGGAGAAATTTCTGCACCGGGGTCGAAAAAGTCGATGATACATCGAGACTTAGACGAGTGCTATCAAAAACTCAAACAGCCATTAGCTATTTACGGAAGCCTGACGGATCTTGGACCAGCACGGAAGGGGAAACCCTGGAGCTGCTCCTGAACACACACTTTCCGGGGAACTTGTATGATGCGCCTGTAGCATCTGCAACAAACCTGGCGGTAAACATACCCATTACGGAGGAAAGGGTAAGGTGGGCAATCAAAAGCTTTGAGCCGTTCAAGGCAGCTGGGCCAGACTGGATTTTCCCCGCACAACTCATAAACACGCTGGAAATATCAGCTAAATGGCTGGTAGTTCTCTATTCAGCCTGCCTAGCTCTTAATTACATTCCGTGCTCCTGGAGAAGCGCCACGGTAGTCTTTATTCCAAAGGCTGGGAAGGCCTCACACTATGAGCCTAAAGACTACAGACCGATCAGTATCTCGTCTTTTGCACTTAAAACCTTCGAGAGGATAATTAGCGATTATCTCTCCTCTACTATTGATAGCAACCTTATTTCTAGCTATCAACATGCATACACCAAAGGTAAATCAACGGAAACTGCGCTCCACAGCTTAGTCTCTATTGTTGAAAAATCATTGGATGAAAAGGAGTACTGTCTCGTGGCCTTTCCGGACATCGAAGGGGCTTTCAACAATATAAGGCCGGAGGCTATTAACACTGCTTTAACAAACCTGGGCATAAATAGGTCTCTTATTGGACTAATTGATCAACTACTAAAGAGAAGGAAAATAGTTTCTTCACTGGGAACAGTTGATCTTTCACGCTATGTCACAAGAGGAACGCCTCAGGGTGGTGTTCTCTCCCCGCTCCTATGGAACCTCACCGTAAACTCGCTGCTACGAGACACAAGGTGGGGGGGGGCGGGAAGATAGTGGCATATGCAGACGATTTAGCTATTGCATATAGGGGCAAATTCCCACAAACCCTGTGTGAGTTGATGCAAGTAGCACTGCGAGAAGTTTCTTCATGGTCCTCTCGCTGCGGACTTAGCATCAACCCGGGAAAGGTGGAGCTTGTCCTTTATACCAGGCGGTACAAGATACCACCGTTGAACCTACCAGAAATAGATGGCGTGCGCCTGAACTTAGCTGACAAAGCAAAATTCCTAGGCACAGTTCTAGATAGAAAGCTTAACTGGAAGGAGAATGTCATCCAGCGCCAGAGGAAAGCGTGCATTGCACTTTACACGTGTAAAAGAGCCATTGGCAAAAAATGGGGGCTCAGCCCCAAAATTTGCAGATGGATCTACACTGCGATAATCCAGCCAATTATGCTGTATGGAGTCGTGGTATGGTGGCCTGCGCTAAGAAAGGCAACAAACCTAAATCTGTTAGGGAAAGTCCACAGATCGAGCATGATCTGTATAAGCGGGGCGTTAAGAACAACGCCCAATGAAGCTCTCCAGGCCATTCTTGGCTTTTTGCCACTCGATCTGTAAGGGTACCGGGCAGCAGCAGCATCGGCTGTGCGTCTAAGGGAAACGTCCGTCTGGGGCCCAAGCACTATTGGACACTCCTGTATTCTAAGATCTTACAGCTTTCTCCCTCTGAGCACAGATCGGTGTGCGACCACAACAGTCGGAGATTGTTGTTTTAGAATAAACATTCCTAGCAGGGAAGACTGGGAGAACATAGATCGGTGTCCCGCTACTAATGGCGGCACTTTTATATACACCGACGGCTCGAAGTTAGACGGCAGAGTCGGAGGAGGGGTTTACTCAAGGGATTTGGACCTAGAACTCTCCTTTAGACTACCTGATCACTGCAGCGTCTTCCAGGCTGAAGTTTCAGCAATCATGGACGCCGTGACTTGGATAGGTGAACGCACCATCGGACAGGATATCTGTATTTTCAGCGACAGCCAAGCGGCCATCAAATCCCTTGGCTCTTACTCGTTCAACTCTGAACTGACGCTCAGCTGTCGTCGATCTCTTCAAGAGATGGCCCAACAGAACCGCGTGAACCTCACATGGGTCCCGGGACACAGGGACATTGAGGGAAACTGAAGGGCAGACGAACTTGCCAGGCAGGGCACGACCAAGCAGATTCTTCAAGATAAAGAGCGCATAGGTATGCCGTTTGCCACGTGCAAGCTAATGCTGAAGGAGCATACACTCCGCGAAGCCAACGAAAGATGGCTACAAGCCCCAGGGTGCCGGATATCCAAGCAAACCTGGCCAAAATGCGATCTTAAAAGATCTAGACACATATACGCCCTAAAAAGGAAGGAAATCTCCATATTAATAGGTGTTCTAACCGGGCACTGCCTTATTGGTAGGCACGCAGCAAGGCTAGGCGTTCCCTACCGACGATGCTGCAGGAGTTGCAAAGATGATGAGGAAGAGGAAACGGTGTAGCACCTCATCTGCAACTGCCCGGCCTTAAGCGGAGCGAGAAGGCGCTCTCTGGTAGTTCCCTTCCTGGTTAGCTTAAGCCAGGTCGCGGAGCTAGACATAAAGGACTTGATGGCCTTCATCAAGTTATCAAAATGGTTCGAGGAGGGGTAGCGGTGTCGGTTAGGAGTGTCAGTCCCGGGTTTCGGCTATATGGAGAGTCCCGACAGCACTGGGATTTTCCATATGGCCGGGCCCCGGGACTGACTTTCCTAGTGTTTGGTGGTATCACAACGGGCCTTTTATTACTGGCCTAGGTGTGCCTTTGCGGCAGCCACTTCTACCTACCTACCATATCAATCTAACTAGTTGGGTGCAAGACTGTCGTGTAATTAGTCAGCAGTTAGCAAATATGAAAGTATTGCATTTTGTAGTGCGGCAGACGAGCATTCAAAGCTGATGCAGCTATATAAGACGTTGTAGTATGAACACCAAACATTCAGAGGATTGTTTTTTGCAAAGTTTAGACGACAAATGCGTAATTGAAAAGGCACATAGTGCCTGGATGTCCTAGCAGGAACAGCAAAACACAGTCAACTAACAAGGTCAGTTGAGTCGACTTCACCAATAATTAGCTTATGGAGGAACATTACACCTAGTAAAATCCTACGATTTTCCAGAGAAGGCAAATTTAAGAGAAGAAGCTTATTTCCAATTAAGACCACGCAGAGCAAAAATCAAGAATTGCTTTTGTACTGACTCAATCCGCTGTATATAAACTTGATATAAGGGGCACCAGACACACGAGCAATACTCAAGTATTGGGCGAACTAGCGATGTGTAAAGGATTTTCGTGAAGTACGGATCATCAAATTCTTTAGCCCATCTTTTAACAAAACCAAGCACACCCATGGCTTTGTTAGCTATAGATGAAATATGCATATTAAAACTTAGTTTAGGGTCAAAAAGAACACCTAGATCAGTTAACGCAAAAGCACCGAATTCCGACTACTGATCGATATCGCAAAAAAAATCGCTCAAAAGATAGATTAAAAATCCTATAAGTCGTTAGAAAATATAATTTTCTGATAGAAAAGGACCCTAAATTTGAAAATATATGCATAATTTTTCCATATAAAAGCTTAAATATATATTTTTTCCGATTTAATCTTTTAAGTCTGAAAATAATCTGAAAGCACCGTTTTCCGACCGGCTGACTGCAAACGTTCCTGGATCCGACCACTAAGTACCCAGATTCCGACCACCCAATTTCTTTCTTGTAAAATCAGCAGAATAGGAGAATATATGTTTAAAAACACAACATTTTGAATATTACTTCAACATTTATTAAAAATTTGATATAAAAACAAAAAAAATAAATTAATATTCATTAAAAATTTTATATAAAACTACCAAAAAAAAATTAATACATACATATTCATATAGAGATAGGGATAGGGATATGGATAGGGATGGGGATGGGGATAGGGATAGGGATTTTTTGGATATATATTGAGTCCCGGAAGGTAATCTGAATTTTTACCGCCGTTCGACACACCTTAACCATTTCCGGTTGGTTGCAAAATTGCTGTTGTTGTAGCCGTACTTTGCTTGCCTAGTCGGAAGATCCACTTATTATAAAAAGTTACGTGACAGACCAGGCAGGAGTTGTACGGGTGTTGACAGTTCTCTTCCGGTACGTTCCGGTACTACTTGCGGTACTGCCTGACTGTCTTGGGAACGATTTCGTGGATTTTAGTCTCCTCTTACGACCGGCATACCTACCTCGGGCATATTCCAAACCCCTAACCCACAGGGTTATCGAATGCATTGGTTGAGCCTTAGGAAATCTGAAGCCAAAACTGTTTCCTTCCAAATGTTTTTACGATTAGAATATCAAAGAGAAGGTATTGACAGTGAAAGAAATGAAGACCCGCGTTTTGGAGTTATCAACCCAAATATGGGCTATGGAGACCAAAAAATCTTTATGTATGGAGATCAGACTATTGTTTTGTGTCGATATCTTGCGCAGTTTTCGAGATAAAGATTAAAATTTTGCTCTGTGAGCGTTGTAAATGAAAACATTGTGCGGAATTTTGCATGAAATTGTATTAGGTCTTTCTGGAATTTGTACTGGGACAATAGAGAGGGACATGGTAGAGATAGATGGAGAAGATATACTTAGGTGTATGATCTAATCGGTTCTCAAATTACTAATAGGCCAAAACAACATTCCTCCGCTACAAAAATTGTATTGTAATATGTATCTCGAAAATCAAACAAAAACAACACATAATGTTTACGTAAGCATGGGGGGAGGGGGTATCCGCTTTGCTAATTTTCAATGACAAGGGGGTGAAGGGGGGTAAATAATTGTAAAAAATTTGCTGACGTAATATTTGAACGGCCCCAAACACACAAAAACCAAAAGAACCGGCGTTGGACGGAAACAGGGACAGCGAAATAAATCGTATTCAGATTCCGACCAAACCCAAATTTACCTAATAAGTCCTTAACTCCGGGCTTTATTCAAATTTTTTAAGCACGTTTCTACTTCCACGGACTTATAAGAATCTAACAATAAAGTAATTATGCAATTATATCTAACAAACTTTACTTAAAAGACTTTTAAACCCGATTGGTTTTTCGAAATGAATTGGAAATAAAGTGAAAAAATAGAGCAAACTTAAACGTAAATTACAAAAAATCCATTAAAGTATTCATAGGTCGGATACAGGTGTATTATAAAAAAATATCTTAAAGAATAATAAAAGAAGCACTAAACACTCATAAAACAACATAAACAAATAAAAAAGTAGTTTAAATTACAGCCTTGCAAATTCCTGTTACCGACTAAATGGTCGGTATTAGGAATGTTAGTATTTTTTAGAGCTCCTCTTTCCGTCCACAATTAATTGACCAATTAATTTATTAAGATAATCAAATTTTTCTTGTATATTAAAATTTAAAGACGTTAAAACACTAATAAATCATATAAAATTAATAAATGTCTAACTTATCGGTGAATAGTTTAAAAAAATCTCACTTCTTTTTTTGTGCGGTTTATGTTTTTTTCGGATCAAATTTGATGCGAAATGTACTACTGCGTAGTTTTTATTGAACTGACAAAGTATCCGTTAACGTTTGAAACTCAAGTTTTGACAATTGACGAACGACGATTTCTCGAATTGAATGAGATTGGTTTTACTACTTTTTAGATATTTTTTATATGTTTAAACCAATAAAAACTAAAATGGTCGGATAGAGGAGGCCGGTCGGTAAACGGTGCCTTTACGTTACATCAGGTATACGCTCCAATAGAGTGTCATTTAGTAAATAGGATATCAAAACTGGCTATCAAAGTAAATGTTTGGAAAGTCGACTTTAAAGTGAGGGATTGGTTGCAATATCATTTATTCGGTTTGGGATGCCTGTTTATTGCAACTTTTTATTATATACTAGCAGGAACCCAGACGTTGTCCGGGTGGATCTGTATTTTAGGGTGGTACTAATTTCTAATGAAACAATTTTTGCTTTTGCCAACCTTATTCTCGGGTCCAATTCCTCTTCATCAACCTCTTTTCCTCGGCTTTCTTTCCTATGTCATATTCCTTTCCGTCACATATGTTTGGATTAAGCCCCTATCTCTGTTGGCAATTCCAGTCGAGTTTTTCCGAAATACTTCCTTCCTTCCATCCCCTTAACCTCAGTACCTTATCTGCTCCTACTTTGATACCCACCCTCATTGATAAAAATAGAGACAAAAAAAATAAAACAGTAGTTCAGATGAACTCTATAACTTTCCCTTTCCAATGTGCAGACAACTTTTCTAGAGTCTTATTCCAGTATAGATAACTGGATGGATGAAGATTTAAAAATTTTATTTCCCAAATTTTTTGGTACGCCACTGTACTTATGCAACAAAGTGAATTTTTCTTCATATAAATCTATTTACAAAAAAAAATGTCATAAAAAAATGTCATTAAAATAAAGTTTAGGGCTCCTTCTAAGCTTCTAGCTGTCCACCAGAGTCTCATTAAAATCCGTTTCTTAGTTTCCGAGATCCTTACGTTCAAACGGACAAATAGACAGACAATAATTCTAAAAATGGTTGAGATGGACTCTAACATTCCTCAAGTCATCCCCAGTCATTTTTTCAAAGAAATTTTCAATCTACAGACACGACTTTTCTACAGTTTTATTATAGTACAGAAGATATATGTAGATAGATAAGTAAATGGATGAATAGATTTAAAATTTTATTTCCCAAATTTTTTGGTACGCCACTGTATCTATGCCTTTGATTTCTGATTTAGCTGAAATTGAAAAAAAAGCTAAACAAAAATTTGTGAGAGGCACGCTTTGTTATTTTTTTGACAAACAAAGTGAATTTTTCTTCATAGAAGTCTATTTACAAAAAAAATTTCATAGGTACCTCACTTAAAATGACTATCTTTTTATACCTTTCATGAACATGAAATGGTATTATAACTTTGGTCCGATGTTTGTAAATATGAGAAGAAGAAGAGATAGACCCATCAATAAGTATACCGAAATGATCAGGATGACGAGATGAGTTGATTTAGCCATGTCCGTCTGTCCGTCTGTCCGTCTGTCTGTCTGTCTGTTTGAACGCAAACTAGTCCCTCAGTTTTTGAGATATTTGGCTGAAATTTGGTATGCGGCCACCATTTTCCAATATAGGAATCATTTGTCGGAACCAGTAAGATCGGACCAATATAACATATAGCTCCCATACAACCGATTATTCCGATAAACGGATTTTGGGCTATAACTCCTGTAATTAAACACGAAGGAACGTGAAATTTTATAAGTGTTGCTATTTTTATATGTGAAATATCGATGCTGAAAATCATAGAGATGGGATAAATATTTCACATAGCTCCCATACAATCGATTATTCCGATAAACGGATTTTGGGCTATAACTCCTGTAGTTAAACACGTAGGAACGTGAAATTTTGTAAGTATTGCTATTTTTATATGTGAAATATCGATGTTGAAACTCATAGAGATGGGATAAATATTTCACATAGCTCCCATACAATCGATTATTCCGATAAACGGATTTTGGGCTATAACTCCTGTAATTAAACACGTAGGAACGTGAAATTTTGGACGTATTGCTATTTTTATATGTGAAATATCGATGTTGAAAATCATCGAGATTGGATAAATATTTCACATAGCCCCCATACAATCAATTGTTCCGATAAACGGATTTTGGTAGATAACTCCTGTAATTATATCGGTAGGAACGTGAAATTTCGTAAATGTTGCAATTTTAGAATGTGGAATGTCGATGTTAAAAATCAATGAGATTGGACCGTATGAGCTAAAGTTTCGGTATGAGCTAAAGTTAAATTCACACAGGCTGTACTGGGGATCAAACAGTGAAAATCGTGACGCTTATTCATGAAAGGTATTTAGCTTTCGGCACAGCCGAAGACAGCTTTCCTTACTTGTTTGTTTATTGATTATGTGGTCCTATGTAAAAATACATATAAGCAATATGCTTCAAAATTAATCAGGGAATATTTCTTGTGCAACAACTTTTTACCACTGATGCGCTTTGTTGCACTTTTGTGCAATTGAATGCAAAATTTTCTGAAAAGCATTTTTTGAAGCGCTTTTTTTGGTATTTCTAAGAACGTGAATGGGAGTGTAATGGGGTGTGGTTGCTGAGTGACCGCGCTCAATCCCGACTCTTGCGTCCTCGTTCGTGCACTCTGGGCAACGGTGAGCTACCTAGGCTCGCGGCAGAAAGAGAGGGAGCCCCGGCGGGGCCCCTCTGACATACTTGGTTTAAGGGCTCACCGGGGTCTTTTTCGCAGCGTCTGTACACCAAGAGGTGCGGCTGTAAGCGGGCGTCTGTCTTGAAGCAAGCGGCTCGCTATATAAATGTGCAAAACTTTTCCCTCCCAATCCAGGGTGTTATGCGATACCGTGCCCATTGGACGTTTGCAGCCGGGAGGCAAATCGTGGCTGTAGTCGAACGGAGCCTCACTGATACCGGGCCGCCTCAGGGAGTAACTATGGTCTTACCGCGGTATGGGGCTCTGCCGCGGCGGACGACACACTTCCCCTTACACTACCCTTGACCCTAAGCTGGCCTTGTCCGGCGAGGGGTCGTACGAACAAGATGAAGAACACACAAAATACAAAGCAATTAACGACTTCGTTTACTCCGCAGCAGAGAAGAACTATGCTGGAGCAAGCGAAAACACAACGCCGGAGGACAAACTCCACCTCAAAGTTAACTGGGAGGCCGACAGCGATGGAAACTACGGGTCAGTCATCCCCCAAACTGCTATCAAGTAAGAGTGACTTGATGGGAGCAAGCAACAGTGCGGCTGCCTACGCAGTCAAGCAGAAAACGGCGGAAGCTAAACTTCCATCAAGCGCTGGTACGAAACCCAATCTCTTCACATCTGGGGCAATGGTCTCACGACCTGGTTTCAGAGTTTCGAAAGAGAAGGACGACGCCGTAAAGGGAGAGACCGCGATGGCAACTACGAGTCTGAATCCCCCCAAAGAGGCATCTCCCCGACGCTTTGCGTACTGGGATAAAAGAAAGGCCGCAAGGATCCTTAAAAAATATGAGGGAGCATCGCAGGAGAAGCTGTCGCCGGAAGAAAGGAAGATGGTGGAGGAAGCGAAAGCTCTGATACCAAATTTCCAGAGGCCCTATGTGCCTAAGAGGGTGAACGGTAATCCCTTCAAACGCCAGAGATCGGACGGAGAGGTAGACCCCCATCCGAAGCGACATCAGGTCAACCCCGTAGTGGGAAAACTCAGCTTTGCTGAAGTAACCAAGGACAGAATCCTTATAGGTTTCATTGACCGAGGTAACGACCGTTGGTCCATCCCCAAAGACCAGTGGCTGTATGTCCGGAATGAAATGGGCAGGGCCCTCCTCCACTTAATGCGTGAGTCTCCGGGTAGTCCGCCGCGAGGTACTGACGCGGGCTGGCACCAAGGTCAGATCAAAATATTCGCGTGCGAGGATGCAAGAACTGTCGCACTGTATAAGGCAGCAGTTGCAAGACTGGGTGAAGTCTATCCAGGGGCAAGACTAGATGTCGTCGACTGGAAGGACATTCCTGCTCGGCCAAGGGCAAGGGCATGGATTCCTGCCGTCCCTGCAGAACCCGAGAATATTCTTGAGATGCTGCAGGTCTGGAATCCGTCTCTCCCGACGCAGGATTGGGGCGTCAATCTGGTCGATGATGTGGTTGGGCCCAATAGACAGGTGGTTATCACTCTGAATAAGGAGGCGCTCGAGCCCCTTAAACGGTGCAACGGACGAGTGCATTACGGCTTGGGTCAGATCGTGATCCACGTATACCGTGGCGATGCACAGCGCGCTGCTATTCCAGACGCTCCGGAGGACTCGGAGATCGAGGCATCGGAAGGGGAAGCAGAGGAGTCCGACGCGGAAAGTATGTTATCCGCCACGTCAAATTGCGATGGTGCTGCGAACAACTCGGCGATAGAAGAAAGCCTGCTTGACGAAGAAGGCCTCGACGTCACGATCGTGGCTAAACCTGAGCACACTAACGTTGATGCTGCTTCAGACAGCAGGGTTCCCGCCACGCCAAATCGTGCAGGTGCTCTGAACAACTCCTCGTTGAGAGACAGCCCCCGGAACAGGCCAGACCTCGACGACACGCTGGCGGCAGGGATGTCTGAGCTCTCTCATGTTGGTGGTGCTTCAGATAAATCTGCACAAATCTAAAGCAGCCTCAGCTGTTTTAAGCAGTCGTGTTTCTAAAGGCGACGTAGACGTGGTCCTTATCCAAGAGCCCTGGGTCAATAGCTCTAGGATCTGTGGATTGGGGACTAAGGGGTACAAGCTCATCCAAGCCAATGATGAGGGCAAGGTCAGAACCTGTATTTTGGTAAAGTCTGAGCTAAACACCTTTCTATTACCCAACTACTCAAATGGTGACGTTACAGCTGCCAGCTTAACAGTCGGCAGCACCAGCCTAACGATGGCGTCGGTCTATATGCCCTATGACGCCGAAGAACCTCCTCCACAAAAGGAGGTGAAAGATCTGGTGGATAATTTCTGTACGGGCCATCTTATTATTGGAGCTGACGCTAATGCTCATCACGTCCAGTGGGGAAGCTCCGATATAAACGCTAGGGGCGAGTCTCTGTTTGACTACCTACTAACAACTAACCTGGTGGTTTGTAACGTGGGTAACGAGCCTACTTTTATAACTAAAGCTCGTAGGGAGGTTATAGACCTCACTGTTTGTAGCGAAGGCGCTTATGAGTGGGTCAGAAAATGGCGTGTTCTTGATGAGCATTCATTTTCTGACCATCGGTACATAGAAATTGTGTTAGACTTTATTGTTGAGCAGCCAGTTATGAAACGAAATCCACGCAACACTAACTGGCAGCTACATAACCAAATATTAGCTAGGGACCTACCAGTATTACCTCCACAAGCCCCCTCATCAGTGGGAGAACTGGATGATCTGGTAACGACCTTTACAACGGCGCTCTCAAATGCCCTAGAGCAGGCTTGTCCAGTACCAAAACCACGCGGCAAACATAGACCCCACTGGTGGTCTTACGACCTGGATTCGTTCCGTATATCATGCAGGAAGCAATTTAACAAGGCCAAGAGCATCGGTACGGAGCCTGAATGGCTCGAATATAAAGCTAAACTGAGGGCCTATAAAAAGGCTCTAAGGCAAGCGAAGAGAACTTCGTGGAGAAATTTCTGCACCGGGGTCGAAAAAGTCGATGATACAGCTAGACTTAGACGAGTGCTATCAAAAACTCAAACAGCCATTAGCTATTTACGGAAGCCTGACGGATCTTGGACCAGCACGGAAGGGGAAACCCTGGAGCTGCTCCTGAACACACACTTTCCGGGGAACTTGTATGATGCACCTGTAGCATCTGCAACAAACCTGGCGGTAAACATACCCATTACGGAGGAAAGGGTAAGGTGGGCAATCAAAAGCTTTGAGCCGTTCAAGGCAGCCGGGCCAGACGGGATTTTCCCCGCACAACTTATAAACACGCTGGAAATATCAGCTAAATGGCTGGTAGTTCTCTATTCAGCCTGCCTGGCTCTTAATTACATTCCGTGCTCCTGGAGAAGCGCCACGGTAGTCTTTATTCCAAAGGCTGGGAAGGCCTCACACTATGAGCCTAAAGACTACAGACCGATCAGTCTCTCGTCTTTTGCACTTAAAACCTTCGAGAGGATAATTAGCGATTATCTCTCCTCTACTATTGATAGCAACCTTATTTCTAGCTATCAACATGCATACACCAAAGGTAAATCAACGGAAACTGCGCTCCACAGCCTAGTCTCTATTGTTGAAAAATCATTGCACGAAAAGGAGTACTGTCTCGTGGCCTTTCTGGACATCGATGGGGCTTTCAACAATATAAGGCCGGAGGCTATTAACACTGCTTTAACAAACCTGGGCATAAATAGGTCTCTTATTGGACTAATTGATCAACTACTAAAGGGAAGGAAAATAGTTTCTTCACTGGGAACAGTTGATCTTTCACGCTATGTCACAAGAGGAACGCCTCAGAGTGGTGTTCTCTCCCCGCTCCTATGGAACCTCACCGTAAACTCGCTGCTACGAGACACAAGGTGGGGGGGCGGGAAGATAGTGGCATATGCAGACGATTTAGCTATTGCATATAGGGGCAAATTCCCACCAACCCTGTGTGACTTGATGCAAGTAGCACTGCGAGAAGTTTCTTCATGGTCCTCTCGCTGCGGACTTAGCATCAACCCGGGAAAGGTGGAGCTTGTCCTTTATACCAGGCGGTACAAGATACCACCGCTGAACCTACCAGAACTAGATGGCGTGCGCCTGAACTTAGCTGACAAAGCCAAATTCCTAGGCACAGTTCTAGATAGAAAGCTTAACTGGAAGGAGAATGTCATCCAGCGCCAGAGGAAAGCGTGCATTGCACTTTACACGTGTAAAAGAGCCATTGGCAAAAAATGGGGGCTCAGCCCCAAAATTTGCAGATGGATCTACACTGCGATAATCCAGCCAATTATGCTGTATGGAGTCGTGGTATGGTGGCCTGCGCTAGGAAAGGCAACAAACCTAAATCTGTTAGGAAAAGTCCACAGATCGAGCATGATCTGTATAAGCGGGGCGTTAAGAACAACGCCCAATGAAGCTCTCCAGGCCATTCTTGGCTTTTTGCCACTCGATCTGGAAGGGTACCGGGCAGCAGCAGCATCGGCTCTGCGTCTAAGGGAAACGTCCGTCTGGGGCGCAAGCACTATTGGACACTCCTGTATTCTAAGATCTTACAGCTTTCTCCCTCTGAGCACAGATCGGTGTGCGACCACAACAGTCGGAGATTGTTGTTTTAGAATAAACATTCCCAGCAGGGAAGACTGGGAGAACATAGATCGGTGTCCCGCTACTAATGGCGGCACTTTTATATACACCGACGGCTCGAAGTTAGACGGCAGAGTCGGAGGAGGGGTTTACTCAAGGGATTTGGACCTAGAACTCTCCTTTAGACTACCTGATCACTGCAGCGTCTTCCAGGCTGAAGTTTCTGCAATCATGGACGCCGTGACTTGGATAGGTAAACGCACCATCGGACAGGATATCTGTATTTTCAGCGACAGCCAAGCGGCCATCAAATCCCTTGGCTCTTACTCGTTCAACTCTGAACTGACGCTCAGCTGTCGTCGATCTCTTCAAGAGATGGCCCAACAGAACCGCGTGAACCTCACATGGGTCCCGGGACACAGGGACATTGAGGGAAACTGTAGGGCAGACGAACTTGCCAGGCAGGGCACGACCAAGCAGATTCTTCAAGATAAAGAGCGCATAGGTATGCCGTTTGCCACGTGCAAGCTAATGCTGAAGGAGCATACACTCCGCGAAGCCAACGAAAGATGGCTACAAGCCCCAGGGTGCCGGATATCCAAGCAAACCTGGCCAAAATGCGATCTTAAAAGATCTAGACACATATACGCCCTAAAAAGGAAGGAAATCTCCATATTAATAGGTGTTTTAACCGGGCACTGCCTTATTGGTAGGCACGCAGCAAGGCTAGGCGTTCCCTACCGACGATGCTGCAGGAGTTACAAAGATGATGAGGAAGAGGAAACGGTGGAGCACCTCATCTGCAACTGCCCGGCCTTAAGCGGAGCGAGAAGGCGCTCTCTGGGAGTTCCCTTCCTGGTTAGCTTAAGCCAGGTCGCGGAGCTAGACATAAAGGACTTGATGGCCTTCATCAAGTTATCAAAATGGTTCGAGGAGGGGTAGCGGTGTCGGTTAGGAGTGTCAGTCCCGGGTTTCGGCTATATGGAGAGTCCCAACAGCACTGGGATTTTCCATATGGCCGGGCCCCGGGACTGACTTTCCTAGTGTTTGGTGGTATCACAACGGGCTTTTTATTACTGGCCTAGGTGTGCCTTTGCGGCAGCCACTTCTACCTACCTACCTAAGAACGTGAATTATATGAGCTTGGTAACGTTGAATGAAGAATTGAATGCACTTTAACCCATGCTAAACATTTTTTTAAATATTTATTTTTGTAGTTGGTAAAATCAAAAGAATAAATTTTTTTTGTTATATTATGGTAAAACACAGTAGAATTGATAGTGTGGCTGGAAGGACCTTGGGAAGTTCGAACATTGTAAATTATATATTATATAATTTGGAGATTCGTGAATATTTTTGGATTAAAACTTTATTGCATTTTAATGCAGTTGAGTTCAAATTTGATAGGAATAATTTTTAAAATTTTTTTTTTTATAACCTAATATTATTTATACCATAATTTTATGATGATAACGTCATGAAATAAAAAACTTATACGTTTTAACCCATTTTAGCCATTTTTTTTTTAATCGCAGAAAAAAATTTATCAGCTCCGAATTTTAAACAAAGTGTAAAAAATACAATACTGAACAAGCTTGCAATACAGGAAAAGTATACTTTCGCGATGGAATTTTCGTACACACAGCAATCAAAAAAAAAATCTAAAATTTTAATTAGAATTTATTTTCTCTTTCGGCAATGTCATTTACAACCAATAGTTTTGTAATAATTTTTTTGGCCGAAAGGTAGTTCAAATTTTGTTCCCAAATAGCTGGATCTTCTGATAAAAATGGTGGACTGATACCAGTAATTTTCTCGTTTAAAATTGTTTCGAAAAAGAAGTATGTTTTGTTGGTGACAATAAGAAAATAACAAAGTAATTTTTTTCATATTTGGGAATACAGTGTTAACCTTGTATAAAGCTAAAAGCAAGCTTTTTCTGTATTGTACTTTTTACACTTTTTTTAAAATTCGGAACTGATAAATTTTTTGCTGCGTTATTTAAAAAAAATTGGCTAAAATGGGTTAAAATGTATAAATTTTTTTATTTAATGACTTCAGCATTATATAATTATGGTAATATTAGGTTCCAAAAAAAAAATATTTAAAAAATGATTCCCATCAAATTTGAACTCAACTGCATTAAAATGCAATAAAGTGCATCAGTGGTCAAAAGTGTTAATCCAAAAATATTCACGAATCTCCAAATTATATAAAATACATTTAAAATGTTCGAACTTCCCAAGGTCCTTCCAGCCACACTATCAATTCTACTGTTTTTTACCACAATATAACAAAAAAAAAATTTATTTTTTTGATTTTCCCAACTACAAAAATAAATATTTAAAAAAAAATGTTTAGCATGGGATAAAGTGCATTCAATTCTTCATTCAAGCTCATATAATTCACGTTCTTAGAAATACCAAAAAAAGCGCTTCAAAAAATGCTTTTCAGAAAATTTTGCATTCAATTGCACAAAAGTGCAACAAAGCGCATCAGTGGTAAAAAGTTGTTGCACAAGAAATATTCCCTGATTAATTTTGACGCATATTGCTTATATGCATTTCTTACATAGGACCACATAATAAAGAGTTAGAACTGGTTTTGTGTTAGTATCTTTTTTTACCCCATTTTAGACCTTTAGGTCCCGGGGGCCTGGGATTTTCCCACTAGAGGTAACTTTTCTTATGCAGATCTTATTTTTTTTCCTAAAGCTATCCGAAAATGCGCGGGGAGCGAATAAATTCGTACTTTTGGTTTTACAGGTGGTCTAGTGGTCATGAAATAAGTATTACTCCCGTTATTTATGGAAAAAATTTCTTCAAAGTAAATTTAAAAAATTAACTCTACTTTTTCTTTAGCAATATGTTAAAATGGAACGTTAATATGAGTGATGCTTTCTGAGACGGCCACTAAACATTTTTTTTTCGGATGTCAGACCTACATTTTTTCGATGGCTTCATTCGCTTATAGTTCAATTATTTCGGAATTTTGATATTGAGTCAAAAAGTGTCTTGCTTAACCATCTTCCATGAAAATTATTCAGGGTAGCCTCTTTTAAAATAAAATATGTGTCCACAAAAAAATTCAAAACCGTTTGGAACCGGTTCCGGCTTTTGAAACGGTTTCGGGTTCGTTCTTTCTCAGAAAAAAATAACGGTTACGGTTTCGGTTTCGGTTTTGAAAAATGAATCTGTTTTAATCGGTTACGGTTTCTGTTTCGGTTTCAGTCCTTGAAAAGTAGTCTTGCTTTAAATTTTGCCATTAACTTATTTTGCCATTGCTTATTTAACTATATGCATTTGGCATGCCCTTACAATAACGTCCATCGTATTCATTCATTTATTGGCGCTTAACCGCCTAAGCGATTTTGGCCGTTGCATATCAAAGCACGCCAGTCATTCCTTTTTAGCGATAACTGACGCCAATTGGAAACCCCAAGGGAGTTCAAGTCGTCCTCCACCTGTCTTTTCCATCTCAGTCGAGGCCTCCCCCTTCCTCTGCTGCCGAATTCAGGCGACGATAGGAAAACCTTCTGTGCTGGAGCTTCTTTGTCCATTCGCATAACATGGCCCAGCCAGCGGAGTCTTTGGGCTTTAATTCGCTGGACTATGGTCAGATCTGCGTAGAGCTCGTACAGCTCATCGTTAAATTTCCTTCGATACTCGCCGTTGGCATCACGGGAAGGACCATAAATCTTCCGGAGAACTTTTCTCTCAAATACTCCAAGGGCTATCTCATCTTCTCTTGACATTGTCCATGAATGTGAGCCATACATCAGGACAGGTATGATGAGAGACTTATAGAGCGTGATCTTTGTTCTTCGAGAGAGGACTTTACTTCTCAATTGCCTACTCAGTCCAAAGTAGCACTTGTTGGCAAGAGTGATTCTCCGCTGGATTTCTAGACTGATATTATTTTCGGTGTTGATACTGGTTCCCAAATAGACGAAGTCCCTCACAGTTTCAAATTTGTAACTATCAACAGTGAAATGGCTGCCAAGGCGCAGGTGCGCCGATTCTTTCTTTGATGACAGCAAATACTTCGTCTTGTCCTCGTTCACGGCAAGACCCACTTTTTTCGCTTCCTTATCCAGTCCAGAGAAGACAGCGCTTACGGAGCGGTTGTTAAGGCCAATGATATCAATATCATCGGCATACGCCAGCAATTGCACGCTCTTGTAAAAGATTGTACCGTTGCGGTTTAGCTCTGCTGCTCGAATTATCTTCTCCAGCATCAGATTGAAGAAATCGCACGAAGGGGAGTCGCCCTGTCTGAAGCCTCGTTTGGTTTCAAATGGCTCAGAGAGGTCCTTCCCGATTCTGACGGAGCTGTTGGCATTGCTCAACGTCATTTGGCAAAGCCGTATAAGCTTTGCAGGGAAGTCAAATTCATGTCCGTCAAGTTAGCACTACAACTTTGAAAAAATTAATATATGGGATTAATTCCCGTTTTTTAACCGTAAAAACATGGTGAAATCCAAAAAATTATCGTTTTTCATTTTTTTAAAATAACCCCTAGTAATGCTAACTTGGCAGTCAAGTTAGCACTACCACCCTCGAAAACAATTTAATTCGATTCTAAAATTAAAATCAATTGCGCAGATAATTCCCGTTTAATAACCGTAATTAAGTAGTGCTAATGAAAAAAATCGAAAAATTTTTTTTCTCGATTTTTTTTTTTAAATAACCCCTAGTAATGCTAACTTGACGGTCAAGTTAGCACTACCACCCTCGAAAACAATTTAATTCGATTCTAACTTTAAAATCAATTGCGCAGATAATTCCCGTTTAATAACCGTAATTAAGTAGTGCTAATGAAAATAATCGAAAAATTTTTTTCTCGATTTTTTTAAAAAATAACCCCTAGTAATGCTAACTTGACGGTCAAGTTAGCACTACCACCCTCGAAAACAATTTAATTCGATTCTAAATTTAAAATCAATTGCGCATATAATTCTCGTTTAATAACCGTAATTAAGTAGTCCTAATGAAAAAAATTTAAAAATTTTTTTCTTAAAAATTTTTTTCTCGATTTTTTTTAAAAATAACCCCTAGTAATGCTAACTTGACGGTCAAGTTAGCACTACCACCCTCGAAAACAATTTAGTTCGACTCTAAAATTAAAATCAATTGCGCATATAATTCCCGTTTAATAACCGTAATTAAGTAGTGCTAATGAAAAAAAATCGAAATTTTTTTTCTCAAATTTTATTAAGAAAAAAATAGTAGTAGAAATTACCAACACTTGATTAAGGAAAAGGAAGTAGGGTGGTAGTGCTAATTTGACCGTCAAGTTAGCATTACTAGGGGTTATTTTTAAAAAAAATCGAGAAAAAATTTTTTCCATTTTTTCATTAGCACTACTTAATTACGGTTATTAAACGGGAATTATATTCGCAATTGATTTTAATTTTAGAGTCGAACTAAATTGTTTTCGAGGGTGGTAGTGCTAACTTGACTGTCAAGTTAGCATTACTAGGGGTTATTTAAAAAAATCAAAAACGGTAGTTTTTGGATTTCACGGTGTGTTTACGGTTAAAAAGCAGCAACTAACTGCGGAATTTTTTATGTTCCGATACTTCCTGTTCCTTAAACGAGTGTTGGTAATTTCTAGTACTATTTTTTTCTTAATAAAATTTGAGAAAAAAAAATTTTGATTTTTTTTCATTAGCACTACTTAATTACGGTTATTAAACGGGAATTATATGCGCAATTGATTAATTTTAGAGTCGAACTAAATTGTTTTCGAGGGTGGTAGTGCTAACTTGACTGTCAAGTTAGCATTACTAGGGGTTAGTTTTAAAAAATCAAAAACGGTAGTTTTTGGATTTCACGGTGTGTTTACGGTTAAAAAGCAGCAACTAACTGCGGAATTTTTTTTCTTTCCGATACTTCCTTTTCCTTAATATGGTGTTGGTAATTTCTACTACTATTTTTTTTCTTAATAAAATTTGAGAAAAAAAAATTTCGATTTTTTACATTAGCACTACTTAATTACGGTTATTAAACGGGGATTATATGCGCAATTGATTTTAATTTTAGAGTCGAACTAAATTGTTTTCGAGGGTGGTAGTGCTAACTTGACGGTCAAGTTAGCATTACTAGGGGTTATTTTAAAAAAAAAATTGAGAAAAAATTTTTTCGAATTTTTCATTAGCACTACTTAATTACGGTTATTAAACGGGGATTATATGCGCCATTGATTTTAATTTTAGAGTCGAACTAAATTGTTTTCGAGGGTGGTAGTGCTAACTTGACCGTCAAGTTAGCATTACTAGGGGTTATTTTTAAAAAAAATCGAGAAAACAATTTTTCGATTTTTTTCATTAGCACTACTTAATTACGGTTATTAAACGGGAATTATATGCGCAATTGATTTTAATTTTAGAGTCGAACTAAATTGTTTTCGAGGGTGGTAGTGCTAACTTGACGGTCAAGTTAGCATTACTAGGGGTTATTTTAAAAAAAAATTGAGAAAAAAATTTTTCGAATTTTTCATTAGCACTACTTAATTACGGTTATTAAACGGGGATTATATGCGCCATTGATTTTAATTTTAGAGTCGAACTAAATTGTTTTCGAGGGTGGTAGTGCTAACTTGACCGTCAAGTTAGCATTACTAGGGGTTATTTTTAAAAAAAATCGAGAAAACAATTTTTCGATTTTTTTCATTAGCACTACTTAATTACGGTTATTAAACGGGATTTATCTGCGCAATTGATTTTAAATTTAGAATCAAATTTAATTGTTTTCGAGGGTGGTAGTGCTAACTTGACCGTCAAGTTAGCATTACTAGGGGTTATTTTTTAAAAAAATCGAGAAAAAAAATTTTTCGATTTTTTTCATTAGCACTACTTAATTACGGTTATTAAACGGGAGTTATCTGCGCAATTGATTTTAATTTTAGAATCGAATTAAATTATTTTCGAGGGTGGTAGTGCTAACTTGACTGACAAGTTATCATTACTAGGGGTTATTTTTAAAAAATGAAAAACGGTAATTTTTTGGATTTCACGGTGCGTTTACGGTTAAAAAACGGTAATTAATCCCATATAGCAATATTAATTTTTTCAAAGTTGTAGTGCTAACTTAACGGACATGTCAAATTCAGACATGGCGGCATACAGTCAACTCCTTTTTGCGCTGTCAAAAGCGGCTTTGAAATCGACAAAGAGATGGCGTGTGTCGATTTTTTTATCATGGGTCTTCTCCAGGATTTGGCGTATCGTGAAAATCTGGTCGATGGTAGACTTACCAGGTCTAAAGCCACACTGATAAGGCCCAATCAGTTTGTCTACGATGGGCTTCAGCCTTTCACACAACACGCTAGAAAGAACCTTATATGCGATATTAAGAAGACTGATTCCGCGGTAGTTGGTGCGGTTAGCGGGATCGCCTTTCTTGTGGATTGGGCAAAGCACACTTAAATTCCAATCCGGAGGCATGCATTCGTCTGACCATATTCTGCATAAGAGCTGATGCATGCTTTTTTTTTTTTTTTTTTGTTGTTTTTGAGCCGGGATATAGCTATCCTCACTTCATCATAGTCAGGTGGTGGGACGACTTTTCCATCGTCATGGATTGGGGTATCGGGTTCGACGTCTCCCTCGCAATTTAGCAGTGAGGAGAAGTGCTCCCTCCATAATTTAAGTACACTTTGTACGTCGGTTACCAGGTCGCCATTATTGTCCTTACAGGAGCTTGCCCCGGTCTTAAAACCTTCCGTCATCCGCCGGATCTTTTCATAGAATTTTCGGGCATCATTCCTGCTCCTCACACTCACGCCTTTCGGCCTCACTTTTCTTTTTTCTGAAAAGGCGTCTCTCTTCCTTCTTTGTCTCACGATATTGTTGCCATACACTGCGGGTTGCGCTCGTTCGCAACGTCTCCTTGTAGGCAGCGTCCTTTTTGTCCGAGGCTGTGGTGCATTCCTCATAGTACCAGTTGTTCATGCGGGCTCGCTGAAACCCTATTGTGGCTTCAGCGGCGGTACGTAATGAGTGAGAGATATGCTTCCATTGCTCGGTTACATCGTTAGGTCGAGGATTGCTCTCCGATAGCAGGTGTGAGAGTCGAGTGGAGAAATTATCAGCTGTCTGTGTCACGCGCAACTTCTCGACGTCAAACTTTCCTTCCGTAACTGTGCGTACTTTCTTCGCTGCACAGAGGCGTGTGCGTATCTTGGTTGCAACAAGATAATGGTCCGAGTCTATATTGGGACCGCGTAGGGTACGCACGTCTAGAACGGTGGAGCTGTGTCTGCCGTCGATCATGACATGATCAATCTGGTTTCTTGTTCTTTGATCAGGGGACAGCCAGGTGGCTTGGTGTATTCGCTTATGCTAGAACCTGGTACTACTGATGACCATATTGCGGAAGCGGCGAAGTCAATCAACCTAGTGCCGTTGGGGGATGTTATATCGTGGAGACTGAATTTTCCAACTGCAGGACCAAAGACTCCTTCCTTGCCCACCTTGGCATTAAAGTCGCCGAGCACGATTTTGATATCATGCAGGGGGCAGCGATCATAGGCTTGTTCAAGTTTATCGTAGAAGGAGTCCTTCTCTACGTCGTCCGTCTCCTCAGTTGGCGCATAGGCGCAGTTAAATGTTATGTTGAAAAACCTCGCCTTGATGCGCATCGCAGCGAGACGCTCGTCCACAGGAGTGAACGCTAGTACTTGACGGTCAAGTTCCTTAATCGAGTGTTGGTAATTTCTACTACTATTTTTTTTCTTAATAAAATTTGAGAAAAAAAAATTTTGATTTTTTTTCATTAGCACTACTTAATTACGGTTATTAAACGGGAATTATATGCGCAATTGATTTTAATTTTAGAGTCGAACTAAATTATTTTCGATGGTGGTAGTGCTAACTTGACTGTCAAGTTAGCATTACTAGGGGTTATTTTTAAAAAATCAAAAACGGTAGTTTTTGGATTTCACGGTGTGTTTACGGTTAAAAAGCAGCAACTAACTGCGGATTTTTTTTTTCTTTCCGATACTTCCTTTTCCTTAGTACTTGGCGACGAAGTCTCTTTCCCACCACAAATCCTACACCACGCGCTTTGCCGCGTGTCTGGCCACTGTAGTATACGTCACAAGGACCGATGGTCGTCTTTCCTTGCCCCGTCCATCGCATTTCCTGCAGGGCGGTGATGTCAGCCTTTGCGTTCGCGAGGACATCAACCAGTCGGGCAGCGGTACGCTCCCTAGAAAGGGTCCGGACATTCCACGTACATGCCCTAATATCCTTCTCGTCCATAATTCGTTTTGCCGGGTCGTCAACATTAAAGGGGGTTCTCATCCGAGGCTTTGTACTTTTTATTTTCATTGGAATTAGGTTTTTTACGTGGCGTGTCCCAAACCCAGCGCACAACCCGTTTCGGGGGTTTTTTTTTTTTTTTTGAGAATATTTACATAAGACAGACGCCCGCTTGCAGCCGCACCTCATGGTGAAAAGACGCTGCGCAAAAGACCTCGGTGAGCCCTTAAACCAAGTATGTCAGAGTGGCCCCACCGGAGCTCCCTCTCTTTCTGCCGCGAGCCTAGATAGCTCACTTTGCCCAGAGTGTACGAACGAGGACGCAAGAGTCGGGATTGGGCAAGGTCACACAGCAACCACACCCCAATACACTCCCCACACCCCAATATATATGTATTTAAAATTGTTCACACCTTTTTGGGAAGAAACCAAGGACTGAAACCGAAACAGAAACCGTAACCGATTAAACCCGATTAATTTTTCATAAACATTTTTTACCCTTGAGGTCAAAAAGTGCCTTGCTTAACCATCTTCCATGAAAATTATTCAGGGTAGCCTCTTTTAAAATAAAATATGTGTCCACAAAAAAATTCAAAACCGTTTGGAACCGGTTCCGGCTTTTGAAACGGTTTCGGTTTCGTTCTTTTTCTGAAAAAAATAACGGTTACGGTTTCGGCTTCGGTTTTGAAAAATGAATCGGTTACGGTTTCTGTTTCGGTTTTAGTCCTTGAAAAGTAGTCTTGCTTTAAATTTTGTCAAGTTTATTTAACTATACGCATTTGGCATGCCCTTACAGTAACGTCCATCGTATATATGTATTTAAAATTGTTCACACCTTTTTGGGAAGAAACCAAGGAATGAAACCGAAACAGAAACCGTAACCGTAACCGATTAAAACCGATTCATTTTCCATAAACATTTTTTGCCCTCATCTCTATAATTTTCTTCAGTAGTTTGGCCACTATGCCAAAAAACGTTCAAAAAATTAAAAACGAAATTTTTTTTTAACCACTTTAAAATCAGAAAATGTCTATTGACGAAAAAAAGTTGGCCCTCCTATACCAAAGGAAATTCAATAACGAAAATTTTAAGCACGCCAGTGCAACATTGTCATGTGCCCTTGACTTTAAAAGCTACGTTTTATTGAAAGTCCTCAATTAAAGATTTTATATTTTTAACCGACAAATTTTCAAAAATTTCTATATCTTCGAAATTTGATAGATGATTCCTATGTAGAATTTTTTGCTGATTCCGAATATGTAATCATTTGGTTTAAGAGTAGAACAGTTTTCGAGATATCTTGAAATTTCCGTTTTTGAGATAAGAAAAAAGTTATTCATATCGTCGGCTTAGGTTGCAAAGGTGCTAAGTGCCATTCTTCAAATTTTACAGGAGAGACAAAATACAACAATATAAAATATTAATTGAAATTAGTGTCGGTTTTTTACGTCATGTTACTCAATTTTAGAGTATAATAAGTGGGCGCTTTTAAAAAAATAAAAATTAATAATTTTCGCCGACTTATATGCACCTTTGTGACTTACCTGACTTACTGACCTTTTCGGCAGCTACTCTTTATTTTTTTCACTGGACTTATGTATCACCTTTTCCAAAATCAAAAAATCTGTGAGTGAATCAAAGCAATTTTCTGAGCATGAGGGTTCCTAGAGGTTCTTCCGTAGAATTTTTAGATAGTCTTAGAATTTTTATATTAAGCTTAGTTCTACCACAATCCGCGCTTAAAACTCCAATGACCTATTTTTTGGAGCTCTGTTACTCGGCAATTAGAAGCAATATTTGGATCAAAGTACATTATTCTGAAAGCCTAGACGTTTCCCTTTATCACACAACAGCGTGCCACCTTTGAAAAATTACCTTAGGGACCAGCTAGGAAAAAAATGTTTTCTCGTGATTTTGCCGTAAATTAGCCGTAATTGAATGACATATTTAAAAAATTAAAAAGAAGATTTTTTTTTGATAGTGCACCGTCAACTTCACATGAAGTTAGCGTGTCACCTTTAAAAAACTATCTTAGGGACCAGTTAGGGAAAAAATGTTCGCACGTGATTTTGCCGTAAATTAGCCGTAATTAAAAGACATATTTAAAAAATTAAAAAAAAATATTTTTTTTTTGATAGTGCACCGCCAACTTCACATAAATTTTATGTCATTTAATTCGGCTAATTTACGGCAAAATCACGTGCAAACATTTTCTCCCCAACTGGTCCCTAAGATAGGTATTCAAAAGTGGCACGCTAACTTCATGTGAAGTTGGCGGTGCACTATAAAAAAAAAATTTTATTTTTTTTATTTTTTTAAATATTAAATGACTAATTTACGGCAAAATCACGTGCAAACATTTTTTCCCTAGCTGGTCCCTAAGATAGGTTTTCAAAGGTGGCACGCTAACTTCACGTGAAGTTGACGGTGCACTATAAAAAAAAATACCTATTTTTTTTTTTTTAATTTTTTAAATACGTATGTCATTTAATTACGGCTAATTTACGGCAAAATCACGTGCAAACATTTTTTCCCTAACTGGTCCCTAAGATAGGTTTTCAAAGGTGGCACGCTAACTTGATGTGAAGTTGGCGGTGCACTATAAAAAAAAAATATTTTTTTTTTTAATTTTTTAAATATCTGTGTAATTTAATTACGGCTAATTTACGGCAAAATCAAGTGCAAACATTTTTTCCCTAACTGGTCCCTAGGATAGATTTTCAAAGGTGGCACGCTAACTTTATGTGAAGTTGGCGGTGCACTATAAAAAAAAAATATATTTTTTTTAATTTTTTAAATATGTGTGTCATTTAATTACCGCTAATTTACGGCAAAATCACGTGCAAAAATTTTTTCCCTAACTGGTCCCTAGGATAGATTTTCAAAGGTGGCACGCTAACTTTATGTGGCGTGCCACTCAATATTTCCCAAAATACGGCCGCGGCAAATTTTTTGTTTTCACGGATTATTTACGGCAAATTATCCACTAGTTACATTTTTGCCACGTAAAAGGTTTCTTGCCAACTGTTTACGCGGCTTACCTGTTGATTGGGTTCTCGCACGTAAATAAGAAAAAGAAATGAGTTAGCTCAAACGTTATAATATTTATTGAGTGAAAATAAATAAAGGCACTGGATGGAAATTCAATTGCCGTGAAATTAAATATAGTTGAAATATGTGGAATAAAAAAAAAAAAAACTAATGGCGGCGATATACCTACAGGTTATCATCATAACCTCTAACGAGATTTTTAGCCGAGCTTCTCTTTCCAACTTGTGGTGTGTTGCTTTTTTTGAGTTTTTCCTACAAGTTGGCGGGACCTACAGTTTTTTGCCGACTCCGAACGGCACTTGCAAAGCAAATGAATTTTTTGCTGAGAAGCTTCTCATGGCAGAAATACACCCGGAGAGTTTGCCAGACTACTGCCGAGGGGCGACCCCGTTTTAGAAAAATTCTTTTTCTAAATAATTTTTGATGTTACTTTTGCCGGGCATCGAACCGCCACGACTTGGTGTAGAAGGCCGAACACTTAACCGCTACACCACGGCGGCCGCCGTGGAATGGTTGATAGCTTATTAGAGAAATAAGTGGAATTGGCTTACCTTCGGTGACTTGGCTGCGGGCTGCTACGTACGCGTACGGAATATAAGTGACCGATTATAAAAAGGAAAAATAGTTCGAACCCAACTCCGAAGAGTAGCATTCGCTATTATCCGGAGAGGGAAGAATTGTTACCGGTAAATATAAAGTGAACTGCCCGTCACTAGGGTGTGTCGTAATATTTAGGCTTGTGGCCTAAACACCAACTTCAGAGAGGTGTGTAAAGACAATTTAGTAACATAGGAAATAATTTAAGCTTTCATTTGAAATACTATATAATATCCTTGGCCCAACAAACCGGTGCAAACCGCGTATGTGCAAAATTGGTCTACACCATGCGTAGACGGCCTTCGGCAGCGCTTATGATAAATAACCCTGGGCTACGCCATGCCAAGTCCGGGTGGTTACTATAACCGTGGCGCCAGCGCCCCCATACGAAACTTATGTATAATGTACTGGGGCGATATCCATGTGATGTATTTTTGCCTATAACTTTTGAACGGATAAACAAAACAAATCAAATAAATATGAATTATTTCAAAAAAAAATTGTATGTGAAATAACACTATAATGACTTTATTTCCTTCTCCTTCCTTACATGGAAATGAAACCATATGGCCTTATTTCACGCTCCATTGAGTTATAAGGCCATATGGCTTTATTGCCTATGGCTTTATAACACTGCACCGTTTTAACCCGTGTCATATTTCGTCCACATAAGCCATTAACCTGCGACACCAACTTTAGCTTTTATTCAAATTTATTTAAAACCAACACCCTGTATTAAAATTTTTTTTTAAAGTAAATATAGCCTTAGATTTTCTATGCCATTCTCAAAATACTACGTGATTTGTTCACGTAGTAAGTGATTCTTATACAGAAGTTGCCGACGAGGGATGCCTAGGTTATATATTCGCTAAACTAAGTAGCCGAGAACGTTACAGCAAATTAGAGTCAAGGAAAGTTTTAGCATAAATGCATTACATTTATTTCCTCATTATATGCAGGTAAATATTTTTTTTTTTTTTAGTTTTCAGGAAACAATTTTTTTTTTCAAATGCAGGGTGTTGGTTTTAGTAAAAATAGAATAAAAGCTGAACTTGGCATGATGGGCTAAAAGTTTCTATGGATGAAATATTGCCTTGGTGAATAACTTTCTGAAAATGTATCACTTTTGAAAATCGAACGTAAAATATAGAAATTATAGAAAAAAAAAACAAATTTCGCTGTTTTTACAGGGTAAGAAAAAAATTAAAATTTTTTTTTTTTTAAACCTCATAAGGTAAGTGTTCAAACTGGGGGGGAACATTTTCAACTTTTTTTTCCTCCTTACACCGTGATACGCTCTAATGTACACTAAGCTAATTGTAATATGTTAACAAACTATTAAATGTTTAGCAATTCTTTTAAGGTAACAAACTGGACTTAAATCACGTATTTTTTCATTAATATTTTAATTTTTGAATTGTTTTTACTGTTTTCAACTTTTGTTGTAATCTTTCGCCACTTTGAGCTCTGCTTAATTGGCTTCCTCGCATAAAGGATCTCTCTTAAATCGTTAATAGCTTATACATCCCAAAATTTCGTCTCCCAACAATAACTTTTAGGCGAAGATGCCAAGCTTCAATGTTGTTTTGTGTTTTGGGGAAAGATATCGACCTGTTTCTGTGATTTGTCGTACACTGACCAAAATTTTGGTAAATATTTTGGCTGGGATTTTAATTTTTTCGAACCATGAGCAAAAATTCATATTCATATTCATATCAGTGTCTTCAAGAGTATTATAGAAAAGATTATAATGCTCAGAAACTTCATCGTATGTAATATATTATTTTTTTGTTCTTCAAAATTCTGTATTGAAAAATCGGAAAAGCATTTGAATAAAGAAAATAAGTGCGCACATATGAAACAGAAAATGTCAAAAAATAATTTTGTCCCGCAGCTTGTTCTAATCGAACCACTGTGCGGCTGAGCGAAAGGTCACATTTTTTTAAATCTTTTTCAAAAACGCCGTACCTCTGGGTTTTTAAATAACGCTCTATCTTTTTCAAAATTAGAAATCGCATATCTTAGATGAGATTGCATTGCATTTTTGGAAACACATACTGAGATAGCGAATAGGAAATTCTGATAGGGTTTTTTAAAAAAATATTTTTTATCCCTACTCTTCGAATACGTCCTATTTCAGAATTTATTTGAAGAACGCTCCGTCTCACACTTTAGTTTAAAAACGCTGCATTTGCATATTTGCTTCGTTGATGTTTTATGAGGAAGCTATATCATTCTTGAATCATTTCAGTAGAACCTAGAAATTCGAAAATATGATGCAAAACTGTGATTGCCCTAATAATATTGCCAAGAATAAATATTATTGTACCATGGAGATGATTATTTGTGCAACTGCACTGCTGTGCGTGTTTTTCAAGTATGTTATTAATTCTTGCATCTGTTTTGGTCTGTATATGGAATTCGATTAATACCTAAACTTTATTGACGTACAACGCTATGTATACTAAGCTTAGAAACAAAACTTTAGTGTAATCAATAAATTAATCATTACAAGAGGAAATAAATGTACGAAAATGTGAAATAAATATTAGATATACAGTGGCGGAAGAAACAATAGAGACTAAATTGTAATTTGTTTTATTCTTAGCATATATTTATTTATGTATGTTAACAACAACAACAACAACAACAACAACAACATATATGACTAAACAATTTTCTCTTTAAATATAACTATCTCTAGACCCAGGAATCACAATAATAATAAATCTTCTAACCCATACTAAGGTGCCAATATAACTTTTATAGGAATTTATGTATAAATACGCGGCTAAAAATTTGAACCTAAATTTTAAACTTTTTTGGGCTACATACATATGTATATGAACAAACCAAATTTGATTTCATATTTAAGCTAGACCAGTTTTCAAGAAAATTGGTGAAATAAAACGGGTTTAAACTGTAAACCAGAAATGTCTTAACAATTTATTAAAGAAAAGATATTTTTTTTTGTTCGTTAGCAGGGTTTCGAACTTAGACTCTCCGCACCATTCCCGGCTGCACTACCACTGAGTTACAGACATCGCACACATAAATGTAAAAGTCAATCTTAAAGAAGCTTTCAAAAATAAATGAAAACAAAACAAAAATTGTAGACCGAAAAGGTTTTAGTTTTAAACCGAAAGGTTTTAATTTTAAACCGACAGGTTTTAATTTTAAAACAAAAAGTTTTAATTCTTAACCGAAAAGTTTTAATTTTAAATAGAAAAGTTTCAATTTTAAACCGAAAAGTCTTAAAAGTAAAATAAAAATAAGAAATTGTGGCACTTGGCAGGATTTGAGCGGAGGCGCTCTAAATACAGCCGACTGCTCTATATATTTCAATATTTAAAAAAAATTAAAACAACAAATTTTTGGACTGCTTTTTCATTTAAGTGCTGTTAACATGGTTAAATTTTGGAATCAATTTTCGTTGCATGTGTAGTTGATTCCAAATTAAATTGACTACCCGTTTACATTAATCAATTTTTTGAAAATTATATGACGGTTGTTTACGCCATTAAAAAAAATTAAATAAAAATAGGGAAAAATGCTGTTTTCATTGCCGTTTGACCCACGTGTTCACAGGCAAGCCATCAACAGCATGCCCACAGAGACGATGAATGGCGTCATGCAACCAGCACCTCGGGTTGTTGCATTGGAACCCGATTTCCCGAGAGATCTCGCCCAACTCCAATCTGGGTATTGTAATAGGCGCCTTTTAGTTACGTATCCAGACTGAGCCCCGAAGTGCCAAATACTCACTCATAATGTGTCACTTCTCCTCACGATACTAACCACTTATTCACCTGCTCCTCGGAGCATACTCTTTTAACACCAGTCTCTCTTTGGTCAAAACCTATTGAAACTGCTCGTTTCGTTGGAAACCCGTTAGAAGAGCTTGATAACAATTTAGGGAAATAAGCGTTACTTCTGGGCAGGGCTGCGTTTCGTTACAACAAAAACAACAACAACGGAAATAGAGACCAATGAAAGTTCCCTTGAAGGAGTCCTAATGGGAGCGCCTGCAAATTGCATTAAGAGGAGTGCTTCCGGATTATATGTGGAAGTGTCTTAACGAAACACTTTTTTCATTACCCTAGGTGGGTGAGTGCACCACGCATGGAGTCGCTACTAAATTTTTTTATATCTTTATCACCATTGCAAACAATTGATGGTCCATGAGGCATATAATCTAGCTAAAATCTTTTAAAACTAAGCTTAATTATAAAATCACATACACCGAAAGAAAAGTCGCTTGTATAACTAACATTTCTGCTTTATCAATTTTACATTTCAGCAAAAAACGTCGTATTAATATTGAAAATTATCAAACAAACAGTGTTCACATTAAATTGATACAAACGTTGCTGAATCAACATTAGCATGTAAATTTGTCATGTAAATTTCTCATGTTAATAATACGTTACTTCGAAAAGTTTTATTTAACATTAAAAATGATGTAAACAACCTGTTTCACGTCAAATTGATAAAAAAAACTTGTTGAGCCAACATTGGTACGTCATATCACTGTTATATAAATTTCTCATGTTAATATACATTTCGACATCATATTGATATAAAAACTGTTAATCTCACATTTGTATAACATAATAAATTCATAAATTTTATTTATTTTTGTACAGGTGAGACTATTGTCTCTTAAAGTACATCAACATTAGATATCTAACAACTATGTTGTACAGATGTATTACAACTACAATTATTGCCTTAAATCTAAGTAATAAACTACGCAGGAAAGTTTCGAAAACAAAGTAAGCGTTTAAATAAGAAAAAAAAAGAAAACTATTTTAAAATGTATGTAATAAAAAACAAGTAAGGAAAGCTGTCTTCGGCTGTGCCGAAGGCTAAATACCTTTCATGAATAAGCGTCACGATTTTCACTGTTTGATCCCAGTACAGCCTGTGTGAATTTAACTTAAGCTCATACCGAAATTATCGGAACTATCGATTATATGGGGGAGATGTGTTATATTGGTCCAATCTCATTGATTTTTGAGACCGACATTCCACATTCTAAAATAGCAATAGTTACGAAATTTCACGTTCCTACCTATATAACTACAGGAGTTATCTACAAAATCCGTTTATTGGAACAATTGATTGTAGGGGGCTATGTGAAATATTTATACCATCTCGATTATTTTCAACATCGATATTTCACATATAAAAATAGCAATACGTCCAAAACTTCACGTTCCTACGTGTTTAATTACAGGAGTTATAACCCAAAATCCGTTTATCGGAACAATCGATTGTATGGGAGCTATGTGAAATATTTATCCCATCTCGATGATTTTCAACACCGATGTTCCACATATAAAAATAGCAATACGTCCAAAATTTCACGTTCCTACGTGTTTAATTACAGCAGTTATAGTCCAAAATCCGTTTATCGGAACAATCTATTGTATGGGAGCTATGTGAAATATTTATCCCATATCAATGATTTTCAACATCGATATTTCACATATAAAAATAGCAATTCGTCCAAAATTTCACGTTCCTACGTGTTTAATTACAGGAGTTATAGCCCAAAATCCGTTTATCGAAACAATCGATTGTATGGGAGCTATGTGAAATATTTATACCATCTCGATTATTTTCAACATCGATATTTCACATATAAAAATAGCAATACGTCCAAAATTTCACGTTCCTACGTGTTTAATTACAGGAGTTATAGCCCAAAATCCGTTTATCGAAACAATCGATTGTATGGGACCTATGTGAAATATTTATCCCATCTCAATGATTTGCAACATAGATATTTCACATATAAAAATAGCAATTCGTCCAAAATTTCACGTTCCTACGTGTTTAATTACAGCCCAAAATCCGTTTATCGAAACCATCGATTGTATGGGAGCTATATGTAATATCGGTCCGATCTTGCTAGTTCCGACAAATGATTCCTATATTGGAAAATGGTGGCCGCATACAAAATTTCAGCCAAATATCTCAAAAACTGAGGGACTAGTTTGCGTTCAAACAGACAGACAGACAGACAGACAGACAGACAGACAGACGGACAGCCGGACATGGCTAAATCAACTCATCTCGTCATCCTGATCATTTCGGTATACTTATTGATGGGTCTATCTCTTCTTCTTCTCATACTTACAAACATCGGACCAAAGTTATAATACCATTTCATGTTCATGAAAGGTATAAAAAGAATTGAAAGTAAGAAAGAGAAATTAATAGTTGCGGGATTCAAAAGAAAAGTATGTCTGTTATTGGAGAAATTCAAATAAAGCCAATTCAAAGCGCTTAAGATTGCGTTCATTTTTTATTTTGTTGGGTAATGAATTCCTTAGTTTTATGGCACTGACAAAGAATGTCCTGGAAGATGTTAGGTATTTATACCGAGGTACAATAAGGTTAGAAGTCGTGTCTGATTTTGAAAAGCATAACTTCCTAAAGAGGTATTAATTGGTTTAAGAACACTAGATTTCGATAATTTAAAAAACTTAGAAGGCTGCTGTTAAGTATTTTGGCGGAAAATTCTGAAATATGATCAAATTTGCGTTTAGAATATATATATCTTGCACAGTTGTTTAATGCTAGTTGTAGCTTTTTATGTGATTCGAAATCTATATTACCAAATACGGTTGCTCCAAAAGATATCAGTGGAACTATGAGAGTTCTGACCAGCTTTAATTTCACATTAATTGGAATGAAGTCAGCTGTGTACCACAGCTTCCTTAACACAAAATAGATTTTACTTAAAATATAGTTAATATTGTCCTTACATCCAAGGTATGAGTTAACTTAAATCCTAGGCTCGTTACCACGGGCTCATAACAGATTGTTGTGCTCTGCAAGGATAACTGCGGCAACGATTGTACAAGTTACCACGAAAAGGTGAAGCACGTGGCCTTGGTCTTTGTTGCATTTAAATTCAATTTGTTATCCTTTGCCCACAAAGAGATGCGTTCAAGATCATCATTCATCCTGAAAATCAAGTCCTCTGATAGGCCAACGGGACGCGAAAGATACACCTGAGCGTCGTCGGCATACAAATGTATAGAAACGCTTTTGCAACAATGGGTCATATCATTAATGAACATAGTGAACAAAATTGGGCCAAGTATGGACCCCTGTGGCACTCCCGAATCAAGGCGCCTCATCTCAGAGCAACTATTTTCAACCACTACTTTCTGCCGCCGATTCCGAAGATAGTTTTCAAGTAACCTTACGGCACTTTCAGAGAATCCAAAGTATTTATGAATCTTCAGCAAAAGTATTGAATGATCTACAGTATCGAAAGCTTTAGAAAAGTCCAAAAGCGTTAGAACAGTTAGATCACCTCTGTCGTAAGCTGGGCGAATGTCTTCAATAATTTTAAGAAGTGCAGTATTACAACTGTGGAAACTTCGGTATCCAGATTGGTTTTCGTTCATTAGTCTATTGGCATTGAGGTATTCGACTATTTGTGTGACAGCCAACTTCTCCCAAACTTTCGATAAAACTGGCAAAATGCTTATAGGTCGAAAATCTGCTGGTAAAGTGGCCGACGGTTTCTTGGCAACTGGAATGACTTTTGCTATCTTCCATATATCAGGAAAGGTTCAGGTTGTGATGGAAAAATTTATTATATAAGTCAGTGGTGGGACTTTGTTGTAAATAATTAGTTTCAAAAATCGAATACTCATACCATCCTCTCCAACGGCGTTCGATTTAATCGAAAGCATACTTCCTAATACGTCATTCTCTGTTACTGTATTGAATCTGAAGGCATTTGTCGGACTGTTTACAAGATTTTCATTTAATTTAAAATTGCCGGAATTTTGAAGCTTACATGACTGTATAAAAAAGTCATTCATATGCAATCTGGGTCTTGATTACAACCTGAGTTAGCTTTACCTCCAATACCAAGGGATTTTAAATTTATCCACAGATTTTTAGTCGACAATTGAGTGTCAAGCTTCGAATGAAAGAAACGTCTTTTCGAATTCCTTATTAACAAAGTAGCATGATTTCTGGCTTGGCGATAAAGTCCCCAGCTCATCTCTGTAGGATTAGTTACGCTTCCAGCAGTTGTATAATTTGTTGCGTGATTTGATAGCCAAAATTACTTCCCTAGTGAACCACGGCTGTTTCCTGCTTCGAACTCTTACTTTTCTCAACGGTACATATTTAAGAAATAAATATTGAATTTGGGTAAATAAAAAGTTAAGTTTATCATTTATATCATGAAACATCCACACGCCGTTCCAGTGTAACATATTAGCTTCATGTGCAAGATCAGAAAGGTTAACTGCTGTGAAATCTCTATACGAAAACTGGGTCGAAGTTGTGCAATTTAGGTCAATGTTATAGGAAAGAAAGATCAAGTCGTGATCCGATACTCCAGCAAGCGAAAATTGGTCATAGTGAAGCACTTCTGAACTGTTGGATGTGCACATCACATCTAGCAAGCTGGGTTTGGAATTTAGTGAAAACCCCGTGGGAAAACTATTAACGATATCTAATCCAATGGAATTTAAGCTATCTTTTAATTTAAGTGACCGTGAATAATTGTTAAGAAGGTCAATATTTAAGTCTCCACAAAGTAAAATGTGTTCATACGTGTGTCAAAGACGTTCCAATTGTAAAAACAAACAATCTAACTCAAAAACTCTACTGGGGTTGTATGTGCATACAATGAGACACTTATTAGAGCTATCTCCGACTTCCATGATGATGTATTCGACTGGCTCATTTACACTTGATTTATAAACATTTTGGGAAATAGTTTTCTTGCAATATATAGCAACACCCCCGCCTCTAGCGCCGGTTTTCCTATCATTTCTTGTTACTCTGTACCCATGTAATTCATAAACACTATCAACAATATCTCCGTTGAACCACGTTTCTGTAACCCATATCATATCTATTTTTGAATTATCCAAGATATAGTTCATATAGTCGAGCTTTGGCATATTAAAGCTACGAGCATTAATATGACAGAGTTGGAAACCTGGGTGACTATTGCTTACGGTTTTCAACATAAACCTAACACATTCGTTGTCAGTGTTCAAAACCTCACTCAAGTTAACCATGACTATAAACGCATCTGGCACTATATAATTGGCGCTCAACAATAACATCACTAAAACCAAAACAAAAAGATAAAAGTTGCAGTATGGTATACATGTTCATACAGACATACATAGGTTGGAGGAAGAGAAAGGTATTTAGAATAAAAACTAAGGAGAAAACAAAAATGGTAAACATGTCATAAAAATATAAGAGCATATGTGTTGTTACAGATTTTGCCTAGTTTCTGTTGCTTTCTTAACTTCGCTGACAATGGCATCAATGTCGCTTTTGCTGTTGACAAGTATCGACTTATCACTTCGCTGCACTCTTACATACACTTTGCCTCTTATGCTAAAAGCTGATGATATTAAACTCTGCCTTTTCTGTTGTGTAGCGTGGTACATAATTTCTCTATTGAGCTTAGTTAAGCTCTCATGAATATATATTTTACCATAGCCAACTTCGTCGATGTCGGAGAGTATTAATGACCTCTTTTTCGCTTTGCAAAAAGCAGCGATAGCAGTAAGAAGTTGAACTCTGTCATGTGCTGTGTTTAGTTCAGTGATGCTCACACGCATACAATGATATTTTGCGCTTGTGTTAGAATATGAGAGAACTCTCCGTACACCCGAAAAAATTAGCCAACTACATTTTTTCAAATCAGTTAAGCACGGTTTAATTATATATCCAAGTTTTTGTAAATGATAATATTATATTAATAGTGATATGTACTATGAAAAATGTATGAATAAATAGTACCAAAAATTTTCTTAAAAAAAAGACCAGGTACTCATGATGCTTGTTGTATAAATATGTATAACGCTGGATTCCTGCATTTCATTTCGTTTCATTTCATTTTATTTTTCTTTATTATATTTCGTTTCATTTCATTTTATTTTTCTTTATTATATTTTATTTTATTTTATTTTATTTTATTTTATTTTATTTTATGTTATTTTATTTTATTTTGTTGTAAGATTTATTTATACGGAATATGTATCCATGTACATATCTTTACGAAAATTTGTTGTTATGTATTAGAAAGCACATATGTGCAAAATTTTACAACATCGAAATGGTAATTCAGTGACTATAGTCTCTATATTATTTTATTTTATTTTATGTTATTTACATACATAGATATATTTGCGATGTTTCGCTGAACAGTCGTCAAACAACTGATTACAAAACATACATACGTACCTTCTTCTCGCAGTGCATAGAGAGTGCTTGCCTTGTACGTGTGCGCTTATCGGTGTGAGAGCAATAAAACCCTCCGCACATGTGCTAGCTTTTGAGCGTCGCTGGTTTAGTTTGATAAGAATGAGGGTGGGAGTGTGTTTGTTGTTACTGTTGGTGTTTCTATTGTTGTTAGCGCGCATACAAAAGAATTGCCGCATACAAGGAGGCTCAATACCTACCGCGCGACACAGCTTTGAAAAAATTTCGCTGATATTTTCATCCTCGGTAGGTGGAATTCCCATGACAACAATATCAGTGGAGACCGAATTTTAATTCTCATGTTAAAATGGCATAAGCCGCGGTGCAGTTAACATTTATCATGTTCATAACACATTTCGAAAACCTGCTTCACGTAAAAATGATATGATAATATGCTAGCATTTATATATGTAATTGTTTTCATTCTAACATGAAATGAACCACGTTACAGTTGACACTCAAGCTCGGGCGTGCTGGGAATTTACATATATAAACAAAAATAATTAACATAAAAACAATTGTAAAAGTGAAGTGAGAACAGCAGCGCAAAAGGAATTGGTGCTTCATCTGTATTACATTCACGAAGGAGCAACTGTATTAAGATAATAGTAACACCCGGCGTGCGTTGCTACGCCAAAGAAAAACACCTGAATAAGATTTTACCATTTAAAGACTTTTATTTATCTTAATGCTAAAGGATAAACAATATTTTTGGTTTTTTCCTTAGGTGTGTAAACAAATAAATTTTTTGGGGATCCAACTCGTGAACAGGCGAAAAACACGCATTTCTCAAATCCAGTCCAGCGATAGTAAGTGATTGTCCTTGTGCTTTATTTATGTTTACAGCAAGAGCTAGACGCAACTGGAATTGAAGCCGCTTGAATTCGAATGGTAAATCATTGGAAATCATCGGTATGCGTGGAATCAGCACGTCTTCCCCTTTGAATTTACCGCTGATGATTGTTGCCTCTATTAAGTTCGGTGTTAACTTTGTTATTACTACCCTGGTTCCGTTGCACAGTTTTGGCGCGTTTAAGTTGCGAATAAGTATCACTGGCGATCCAACTTTTAACGTCAATATGTGAGGAGGCATTCGAAAATGATGATTCGCATTCGAAAATGATGATTTACCCCCCGCTTTCTGGTTCACTTCCCAGAAGAAAAATTATTCTATGTATCAAACTAAGCTGAATTCTACCTCCATACGAATTGGTCGGTCTCTGACCTACTTCTCGGAAGATATACTATCGCCAGCTACACGCTAAATATCAAGCACATTGTGTCATAAACCTGATTGTTTAGAATATATCAGGCTCTGGTCCACTTCCCGGAAGAAAAATCATCCCATACTTTGATCTAAGCATAACGCTACCATATCAAATTTCAAGTAAATTCAACCATTTTCACGATAGTTTAGAATAAGTCAGCCCTGGGTCCACTTTCCGGAAGAAAAATCATCCTATACCTTGACATAAGCATAACGTTACCTACATACCAAATTTCAAGTAAATGCAACAATTTTTACGATAGTTTAGAATAAGTCAGCCCTGGGCCCACTTTCCGGAAGAAAATTTATTCTATATATTAATCTTATCATATAGCTACCTACATACCAAGTTTCAAGCAATTCGAGCCATAAATACGATTGTTTGGAACAGATCGGTCCCTGGTCCACTTCCCGGAAGAAAAATCATCCTATACTTTAACCTAAGCATAACGCTTCCTACATACCAAATTTCAAGTAAATCCAGCCATTTATACGATATTTTCGAATAGGGCGGTCCCGGGTCCATAAGCCACATACATACATACATCCAATTTTATATATATAGAAGATAAGATATAAGTTCCTGTGTGTGAAATGCATAATAAAAGTTTGTCTAGAAAGTAATTTTATGTGCTTCTAAAAATGTTAAGTTTGTCACCCTCTCAAATGTATATTAGTGTTTATTTAAAAAATGTTAATAAATTGATTTAAAATAATTTCATTTTGATGTGATTCTCATTTAAAATAAAAAGTTCTAGAATGTAGATTGAATGTACTCGTATGTACATATACATGATGGTCATGTTCATTTTACGTTTTTCCTGTAGGTGCATACATTTCATGTCAATTATACATAAGAATGCCTTCAATAATACATGATGGTCATGTTCATTTTGAGTTTCATGTCATTTATACGCGAGAATGCCTTGAATAATACATGGTGGTCATGTCCATTTTACGTTTCGTGTCAATTATACGTGAGAATGCCTTCAATAATACAAGATGGCCATGTTCAATTGACGTTTCATGTCAATTATACGTGAGAATGCCTTCAATAATACATGGTGGTCATGTTCATTTGACGTTTCATGTCAATTATACGTGAGCATGCCTTCAATAATACATGATGGTCATGTTCATTTTACTTTTCATGTCAATTATACATGAGAATGCCTTCAATAATACATGATGGTCATGTTTATTTGACGTTTTCCTGTACGTTTCAACGTTTTTCTTTGCGCACATCCATTTCACGTAGAAATTGTGAAATTGACATTTTTTCTTTTCAGTTGCATTTGGTAAACAAAAAATGTTGATTTTACGGTGGTTTTTGATATTTTTTTCTTTCGGTGTAAGGATCACCATCGTGCACTTGTCACATAGCTTCTACTTCCGCCCCACCGCCATGCATCAACAAATTCCCTGCAGTTTCCTCATCCATCTTATAAATATTCGCTTTGTTTGTTTAAATGCAACCAAAGCATAACCCCCCGCCATTCCAAGGATGGCTTCTTTAAGTTCGCGATAAAACAGAAACAAAATATTTCAAAAAAAATCTGACAAAGATTTACGATTGTCAAAAGTTGAATGTTGAGTTGATCAAGTTCGCGATAAAACAGAAACAAAATATTTCAAAAAAAATCTGACAAAGATTTACGATTGTCAAAAGTTGAATGTTGAGTTGATCAAAAGTCGGCTGGCTGCAATTTTGCAAGACCCGTTTACAAGAGGAAATTTTCAGAATCCACAATAAATCGACCAATGTAAACGCCCTTTAAATCGAAACCCAAAGAAATTGAAATTGTTTGTCGGCAATTTATGCCTGGAATATATGTGCAGGGTTTTGGCCTGCAACGCTGCTAGTTTTACTGCTGCTTGACCGATTTGTAAACACACGTGCAGGGAATTTACCTGGCAGTTCTACGCAGTGACACTTGAACAACATTTTCCAAACTCACTTTTAACACACATTAACAAGATAGAATATGTTTTACACACTTAATTTACCATTAAAATTACATTTCTTAAACATTTTATAATTTAAAAAAACAAAAAAAATGCAAATCAGGAAAAAAAAAATATTTGCTTTTTTTGCATTTTGTTTTTGGCTTGTTCGTGCTTGTTGGGTTGTTCGATACGCCACCCTGGCGAGGTGCGTAGAAATTTGATTTGAACATGTCGTGCAGCCCCTGCATAGCATGCAGGGATACATGTTTTCGCTGTACTACAAACTAGTGTGTTTAAATTTTTGCAGTGCACGGTTACTGCACATCTATTCTAGGCTTTAAAGCAGGGATAGCCAGCGCTTTCAGCGTGACACTTTCTACAACAACATCTTTCCTGGAATCATAAAAAATTACTCGAAAGAATTATTATTAAACTAAGCCAAAAAAAAAAAGTAAGGAAAGCTGTCTTCGGCTGTGCCGAAGGCTATATACCTTTCATGAATAAGCGTCACGATTTTCACTGTTCGATCCCCAGTGAATTTAACTTTAGCTCATACCGAAATTATCGGAACTATCGATTATATGGGGGCGATGTGTTTTATTGGTCCAATCTCATTGATTTTTAACATCGACATTTCACATTATAACAGAGCAATAGTTACGAAATTTTACGACCCTACCTATATAACTACAGGAGTTATAGCCCAAAATCCGTTTATCGGAACAATCGATTGTATGGGAGCTATATGAAATATTTATCCCATCTCAATGATTTTCAACATCGATATTTCACATATAAAAACAGCAATACTTACAAAATTTCACGTTACTAGCTCTTTAATTACAGAAGTTATAGCCTAAAATCCGTTTATCGGAACCATCGATTGTATGGGAGCTATATGAAATATTTATCCCATCTCAATGATTTTCAACATCGATATTTCACATATAAAAACAGCCATACTTACAAAATTTCACGTTACTAGCTCTTTAATTACAGAAGTTATAGCCTAAAATCCGTTTATCGGATCAATCGATTGTATGGGAGCTATATGAAATATTTATCCCATCTCAATGATTTTCAACATCGATATTTCACATATAAAAACAGCAATACTTACAAAATTTCACGTTACTAGCTCTTTAATTACAGAAGTTATAGCCCGAAATCCGTTTATCGGAACAATCGATTGTATGGGAGCTATGAGTAGTTTTGGTCCGATCTTGCTGGTTCCGACGAATGATTATTCTCATATAAAATAACGCCTCCATAACAAATTTCATCGAGATATCTCTAAAATTGAGGGACTAGTTTGCGTACAAACAGACGGACGGACGGACGGACAGACGGACATGGCTAAATCAAATCAACTCCTCGTCCTGATCCTAACGGTATACTTATTAGTGGGTCTATCTCTTCTTCTCATACTTACAAACATCGGACCAAAGTTATAATACCATTTCATGTTCATGAAAGGTATAACAAGTAAGGAATTCTAAGTTGGGTAAACCGAATATTAAATACCCCGCCGTAGTTTTCACATGATTTTCGAAATATTCCATTTGGTTGGGAAGCGATTTCGTCCAATCATCAGGTATACTCCCTTTTATGCTAGTATACCTTGTACCAATTTCATCTTTCTACCGTAATCAGTTTAAAAGTTATGACCCGTAAAGTTTTCAAATGACTAGGGGGTTCATCCTACCAAACTATATCATTTTAGCCATTTCCGTTACCGAATTTTTTCAATTGAGGTGAATTTCGAAGCTTTCGATATCGAAAGTGGGCGTGGTTGGAGAGCGATTTTATCAAATTTCATCAGGCCCCCGTGAAGGGTGGATACCTTGCCGCGGTACGAGGGCTTAAGTCGATAGCCACAGGGCTACGCTGCCCTTGTGATCACAGCTCCGTACGGCACTTCATCACGAGAGCAGCCTAGCCTCTCTGGCGCGACGACAAAGATCTTCCCCCTCCCAATCCAGGGTGTTATGCGAAACCGTGCCCATTGGACGTTTGCAGCCGGGAGGCAAATCGAGGCTGTATTTGAACGGAACCTCTCTGATACCGGGTCGCCTCAGAGAGTAAGGCGCACCGCGGTACGGGGCTCTGCCGCGGCGGACGACACATTCTCCCCTACTCTTCCCTTGCTGGCCTTGTCCAGCGATGGGTCGTACGAACAAGATGAACTCAAATAACCTAAATAAAAACGAAAAACCTAAAAAACAAACAACGCCAAATTTCACTCCTAAGCAAAGGGGAGCTATGGAGGAGCAGGCGAGAAAGCAACAACAACGCCGGAGCACAACCTCCGTTCCACAATCAAGGGGGGGGATCGACAGCGATGGCAACTACGAGTCGGTCAACCAACCCTCTATCGAGTAAGATTGACTTGATGGGAGCTAGCACCAGTGCGGTTGCCAACGCAGCTAAGCGGACAACGGCGGATGCCAAACTCCCATAAACCGCTGATATGAAAACCAGTATCTTTACGTCTGTGGCAGCGTTCTCAAGACCTGGCCTCGGAGTTTCGAAGGAGAAGGAAGCTGCAACTGAGATTTCGGCAAGGAGAGCGACCGCGATGGCAACTACGGGTCCGCACTCCCGGGAGACATCTCCCCGCCGCTTCACATACCACGAGAAAAGATTGGCTGCAAAGATCCTGAAGAGGTATGAAGGGGTACCGCAGGAATCGCTGTCGCCGAATTCCAGTAAATCGGTAGAGCTAGCGAAAGCTGTGATACCGGATTTTCAAAATTCTTACATGCCAAAGAGGTTAAAAGTTAACCCTTTCAAGCGCCAGAGATCGGACCTGGAGTTAAATCCCCCTCTCAAGCGGCATCAGAATACCCCTGGAGCGGGCAAACTAAGATTTGCTGAGGTAACCAAGGACAGGATCCTTATAGGCGTCCTTGACCGAGGCAATGACCGTCTGGCCATCCCCAACGACCGGTGGCGTTACGTGCGAAATGAACTCGGCAACATTCTTCTCAACGTTGCTACGGAGTTTCCGGGTAGTTCGGCGCGGGTAACGGATGCGGGTTGGCACCAGGGTCAGATTAAATTACTCGCATGCGAGGATGCAAAAACCGTAGCACTGTACAAGGCAGCAGCTGCTAAACTGGGTGAAGTCAAGGGCGCAAAGATAGAGGTCGTCGACTGGAAGGACATTCCAGCTCGTCCAAGGGCAAGGGCGTGGATTCCGGCCATCCCTGACGAACCCGAGAGAATTCTCGGGATGCTACGGCTAATGAATCCGTCCCTCCCAACGCATGACTGGAGTGTCAATCTGGTCGGGGATGCGGTAGGGCCCGACAGATGGTGTTCACCATGAATAAAGAGTCAATCGAGCCCCTCAAAAGGTGCAATGGCCTAGTACACTACAGCGTAGGCCAGATCGTTATCCACGTATATCGTGGTGATGCTCAGCGTGCTGCCTTCTCGGCTGCTCCGGGGGAACGGGAAAACGAATTACCAGAAGAGGAAGCGGAGGATTCCGATGCGGAAAGCATGTTATCCGCCACGTCCCTTGGCGATAGTGCTGTGAACAACTCGGAGATGGAGGACAGCCTACAGGACGAGGAAGTCCTCGACGTCACGGTGGTAGCAGCCAACGCTGAGCGATTAACATCTAACGCTACAGGCAGCAGGACTCCTGCAACGCCATTTCGGACAGTTAATCGGAACAACTCGTCGTTGATAGGCAACCTCCGGGATGGGGCAAACCTCGACGATATGGGGATGGCAGGGAAGTCTGTGCGCTCTCATGTTGGTGGTGCTTCAGATTAATCTGCACAAATCTAAAGTGGCTTCGGCTGCTTTAAGTAGTCGTCTGTCTAAAGGCGACGTGGATGTGGTCCTCATCCAAGAACCCTGGGTCAATAGCTCGAGAATCTGCGGATTGGGGACTAAGGGCTTCAAGCTCATTCGAGCCAGCGAGGAGAGCAAAGTCAGAACGTGTATTTTGGTCAAGTCTGAGTTGAACTCCTTTCTCCTACCTAATTACACCAATGGTGATATTACCGCTATCAGTCTAACGGTCGACAGCACCCGCCTGACGGTGGCGTCGGTCTATATGCCCTACGACGCCGAAGAACCCCCACCACAAACGGAGGTGAAAGACCTGGTGTCAAATTTCTGCACGGGTAATCTTATTATTGGAGCGGACGCTAATGCTCACCATGTCCAATGGGGGAGCTCCGATATCAATGCCAGGGGAGAGTCTCTGTTTGATTACCTCTTAACAACCAACCTGGTAATTTGCAACGTGGGTAATGAGCCTACTTTTATCACTAAGACCCGCAGGGAGGTCATAGACCTCACTATTTGTAGTGAAGGCGCTTATGAGTGGGTCAGAAAATGGCGGGTTCTGGAAGAACATTCATTCTCCGACCACCGTTACATAGAAATGGTTCTAGGCTTTATTGTAGAACAACCTATCATGAAGCGCAATCCACGTAACACTAATTGGCAGTTACACAATGAAATATTAGACAGAGACCTGCCAGTACTGCCCTCACAAGCCCCCTCATCAGTAGAGGAGCTGGAGGATCTTGTTACTACATTTACATCGGCGCTCTCAAATGCTCTAGGACAGGCTTGTCCAGTGCCAAAACCACGCGGTAAACACAGGCCACATTGGTGGTCCTACGATTTGGACTCGCTCCGCAAATCATGCCGGAAACAATTTAACAAGGCCAAGACCCTCGGCTCTGAGCCTCACTGGCAGGAATATAAAGCTAAACTAAGGGCCTACAAAAAAGCTCTGAGACAGGCGAAGAGGACCTCGTGGAGAAATTTCTGCACTGGCGTCGAAAAGGTCGACGACACAGCGAGACTTAGACGAGTCCTCTCGAAAAAACAAACAGCCATGAGCTTTTTGAGAAAACCTGACGGATCCTGGACCAGCACGGAAGAGGAAACCCTTGAGCTGCTCTTGAATACACATTTTCCGGGGAATCTGCATGACGCACCACTAGCACCTGCAACAAACCTGGCAGTAAATATACCCATCACTGAGGAAAGGGTAAGGTGGGCAGTTAAGAGCTTTGAACCGTATAAGGCTGCCGGGCCGGACGGGATTATCCCCGCGCAACTTATAAACACGTTGGAGACATCAGCTAAATGGCTGGTGTTTCTCTTCACAGCCTGCCTGGCTCTCAACCACATTCCGGGCTCCTGGAGAAGCGCCACGGTAGTGTTTATCCCTAAGGCTGGGAAGGCATCCCACTAAGAGCCAAAAGATTACAGACCGATCAGTCTCTCGTCCTTTGTACTCAAAACCTTTGAGAGGATACTAAGCGACTACCTCTCAACGACTATTGATAGCAACCTTATCTCTAGGTATCAGCATGCATACACCAAGAGTAAATCAACAGAAACTGCTCTGCACAGCCTAGTATCTGTCATTGAGAAATCGCTGTGTGAAAAGGACTACTGTCTCGCTGCCTTCTTAGACATTGAGGGGGCTTTCAACAATATAAGCCCGGAGGCGATCAGCTCCGCTCTAACTAATCTGGGCGTAGATAGACCTCTAACTGGTTTAATTGACCAACTTCTAAGAGGAAGGAAAATAGCTTCTTCACTTGGTACGGTTGAGTTATCACGCTATGTCACAAGGGGAACGCCCCAGGGTGGTGTTCTTTCCCCGCTTTTATGGAACCTCACAGTCAACTCGTTGCTACGTGACACAAGCTGGGGGGCGGGAAGATAGTGGCATACGCAGACGATTTAGCTATTGCATTCAGAGGCAAGTTCCCACAAACTCTGTGTGACCTCATGCAAGTAGCAATGGGAAAGGTTTCGAGGTGGTCCTCTCGCTGCGGACTTAGTATCAACCCAGGGAAAGTGGAACTTGTCCTCTTCACCAACCGGTACAAAATACCGCCACTAAGCCTACCAGAACTAGATGGCACTCGCCTGGGCTTGTCGGATAAGGCCAAGTTTCTAGGCATAGTTCTGGACAGGAAATTGAATTGGAAGGAGAATGTTCTTCAGCGCCAGAAGAAAGCTTGCATCGCTCTTTACACATGCAAAAGAGCCATTGGCAAAAAATGGGGGCTCGGCCCTAAAATATGCAGTTGGATCTACACGGCCATCATTCGCCCAATCATGCTGTATGGAGTCGTCGTTTGGTGGCCTGCTCTGAGCAAGGCAACATACCTGAATCTGTTGTGGAAAGTCCATAGATCCAATATGATCTGTATAAGCGGTGCGCTAAGGACAACGCCCAACGAAGCCCTCCAGGTCATTCTGGGCATTTTGCCACTTGATCTGGAAGGGTTTCGGTCAGCGGCGGCATTAGCTCTGCGCCTAAGAGAAACCTCCAGTTGGGGTGCGGGTACTATTGGACACTCCAGTATTCTGGAAGCTTACAGCTTTCTCCCTCTAAGCACAGATCGTTGTGCGACCACTACAGTCGGGGATAGCTGTTTCAAAATAAACATTCCCAGCAGAGAAGACTGGGAGAGGACGGATTGGTGTCCCGAAACAAATGGTGGCACTTCCATATACACCGACGGCTCGAAGTTGGACGGCAGAGTTGGAGGAGGGGTTTGTTCAAGGGATTTGGACCTTGAGCTCTCCTTCAGACTACCTGATCATTGTAGCGTCTTCCAGGCGGAAGTCTCGGCAATCCTGGACGCCGCGGCCTGGTTAAGCAAACGTGTTATCGGAGAAGATATCGCTATTTTCAGCGATAGCCAAGAGGCAATCAAATCCCTTGGCTCATACACGTTCAACTCTGAACTGACGCTCAGCTGTCGTCCATCTCTTCAGGAGAAGGCCCAACAGAACCGCGTAAACCTCATATGGGTCCCGGGACATAGGGACATTGAGGGAAACTGTAAGGCAGACGAGCTTGCCAGGCAGGGCACGACCAAGCAGGTTCTTCAGGATAAAGAGCGCTTAGGTATGCCGTTTGCCACATGCAAACTAATGCTGAAGGAGCACACACTCCGTCAAGCCAACGAAAGATGCCTGCAATCCCCAGGGTGTCGGATATCTAAACAAACCTGGCCAAAATGGGATCTTAAAAGGTCTAGACGAATTTATGCCCTAACTAGGAGGGAAATCTGCATATTGATAGGGGTATTAACCGGTCACTGCCTCATTGGTAGGCATGCAGAAAGGCTAGGTGTTCCCTACCGACGATGCTGCAGGAGTTGCAAAGAAGATGAGGAGGAGGAAACAGTGGAGCACCTCATCTGCAACTGTCCGGCTTTAAGCGGCGCGAGAACGCGCTTTTTGGGAGTTCCGTTCCTGGATAGCCTAAGCCAGATCGCGGAACTGGACATAAAGGACTTGATGGGCTTCATAAAGTCATCTAAGTGGTTCGAGGAGGAGTAACGGTGTCGGTTTAGGAGTGTCAGTCGCGGGATTCTGCTATGTGGAAAATGTGTTGGTGGTATCACAACGGGCCTTTCAAATCTGGCCTAAGTGTGCCTCTGCGGCAGCCACTTGAACCTAACCTAACCTATCAGGTACACTCCCAACGATACTAGTATGCTTTGTGCCAAATTTTATCTTTCTACCCTAATCAGTTTAAAAGTTATGACCAGTCGAATTTTCAAAAAAGCCTCCCTTAAAAGTTGGCGGCGCCACGCCCACTCTAAAAAATGCATCAAAAAATCATTATATGATGACCAGGGGGATTCACCCATAAAATTATATCATTTTAGCCATTACCGTTACCGAACTATGTCAATTTAGGTGATTTTCAAAATTTTCGATATCGAAAGTGGGCATGGTTGGAGGGCGACTTTATCCAATTTCATCAGGTATACTCCCAACGATACTAGTATGCTTTGTGCCAAATTCCATCGTTCTATCGTAATCAGTTTAAAAGTTACGACCAGTCAAATTTTCAAAAATGCCTCCCTTAAAAGTGGGTGGTGCCACGCCCACTATAAAAAATGTATGGAAAAATCATAAGAGAATGACCAGGAGGATTCACCTATAAAATTATATTATTTTAGCCATTTCAGATACCAAGATATGTCAATTTATGTGATTTTCAAAATTTTCGATATCGAAAAAGGGGGCGCGGTTATCCTCCGATTTCGCCATTTTCAATAGCAACCTACCTTGGCCAGAAAGTAACCTGTATACAAAATTTTATGCAAATATCTCAATTTTTACTCAAGTTATCGCGTACACGGACAGACGGATAGACGGACGGACATGCCTTAATGAACTCGATTATTTTGTGCCGTTACGTAGTACCTTTATGAGTACAAAATTATAATACCCTTGTACTAGTACTAGTACGCTGGGTATAAACAGTCACCGAAACTAGTATGCAGCGCAATTAAAAAATAAAAACAAATACAACTTAACGTATGTATGTGCGTACATATATGCGTATGTACCTATTAACGCGTCTGTGTGTCGTTATACTTCTACAGCGAAGCGCCGCCAGCCAGCATGAAATGAACGGTATTCCAAGAATAATATTGCAATGATTTTTTGTATTTTTTTTGCAAATCTGGTTTGTTGTTGTGAGTCACAAAGAGCAGGATATTGTTGTTGTAGAGCGACAGTGAGCAGACTGAGACACTACGTGGCGATGGCTGCTTTAAAGGTTTGGAATATACATATATTCATATACAATATTGTACGAAAGTGTTTGGAAAACTTAAACTTTAGGGTTTAAAATTTAGGCTAATTTTTTTAGCCTTGTACTATACGAAGTTGGGTTTGCTAAAATTTGTATGGTTGGCGTATTAATATATACCAGCGGTCACCAAAACTCTAATTGCAGCAATGTTAGTAACTGCAGCAGTGTTAGTGAAAACCGACTAGTTGACTGCCCATCTGTTACGTCGCATCGTTCAGTAGCTTGCGGGCAAGCAAAAAGACAAGACCGTATGCACGTACATTTTTCGAAACTAAACCGAAACTAAAAGGGAAGAATTATTATTATAAAAATATTTTAGTTTATTTTTACATTGATTTTCCCCACCGGCCCCTTCCATTTTAGCCAACCAACTTTTAAATTGGCTAATATATAAATATTTTTTCTTTAAATAATTCTTCATTTTTAGTTTGGGTTAATTCATTTATGTATCATATATCCTTTTAAAATGACATTGTGCGACGTGGTATAAAAGCGCATGAAAACAAAGTATGCGCGTACGTTATGTCTTTTTGCCTGCCCGCAAGCTACTGAACATTGCGACGCTAGCAGACGGTCAGTTGACTTTTGCGCTCTTACTGCGACAAAACGAGAGAGTATAGCAATCTGTGTGAGTTGAGCATTGCACCTCAGTGCCATGAAATGACGATACCTGATATATACCCAACAAACACAAACTCTAACGTTAGAGAAATGTTCGTCTTAACGCTAGATAACTAGGGTAATTCTTAGGGCTCTTGATTCTAATCGATTACTCGACTAGTCGAGTAGTCGATTACCAACTTTTGTGCTGTTTGAAAATCGAATAGCAGATATTCGATTTCAGCTAGTCGACTAGCTGCCACTAATCGAATACTAACGATTAAATCGGGTTCCCAGTTTTTACCCGGGTATTAAGGCGGCAATTTCTACTGTAATACGCATGCAGGTTTAAGTGGTATCTGCCATTTTCTCCAATTTATTTGCTTCATTTCTTTGAAATTTTAAAAAATGTAACAGGAGCACAGAATATTTGTGTAGGTAGATATACAAAAATGAAATTTTGAAAAATATATGTATGTTTGTAGCAATATTTGTATGTATGTAGATAAAAAAGTTTGAAAATATTTTTTCATACAGCAAAACGTTCTATGTCAATATTATTCTTTCAGGTTTAAGTGCACAATGAATGCATCTTTCTCTTATTCTACGTCGCCGTTTGAAATAAGTTAGTTGAAAGATTGATTTGTGGGGCAAAAGAAATGTAAAAGTACATTAAATCACACCTAATTTTCCAAAGAACTCAAAAATTACAAACCTTACATAGAGCGGTTTGATGTATTACCAAAAATATACGAGAGCATTAGAGTGCCAAAAAAAATTTCCACACTTTCTATCGGAATGATTAAGCTTGAGAATTTTTTTTTTTTTTTTGTAGCAAAATTGCTTCTGCCGGCAAATGAAAGATATCCAATGGAAATAAAAACAAATTTGACATGTGAGAAATTATAAGCACCTGCAACTCTAGTGTCTTGATTTCTGTTTGAAAACTTTAGATTTGTAACAATTTTTTCAAATTATTATTTGTTTCATGCGCTCTCCAATGCTTCTGTTATGTCAGGCCGAGTTAAAATACAGGAGATGATTGAAACACGAGCTTTTAATCCAATTTAAGATTGTATAATTTCCCCTTTAAAAGCTGATGTGGTTTTTTTAATATAAAAGTCACTGGGAATTATTTGGAACGCATAATAATAATAAATATAGTTTAAAAAAACTAAAACTCACGCTTTTAGAGAGTATTGAACTAAAAAGTTGAAAATAATTTTAAAAACCCTACACAGTAGTATTGTGGAAAAAGCGTGGTCCGCTTTGTTCCATAATCTTCGTTTTTTATTTAAATTATTTTTACCTTTTTAGTGCAATATTCTTTAAAAGCGCGTGTTTTCGCTTTTTAAACTATATATATTTTTTACTTTTTAGTTAAATGTGTTATGAAGTAATCGACAAATATATCGAAATATACCGCAGCGCAAACGAAACCTCTAGGGATCCACTTTCGTTTGATACTCATATTGTAGGCAATTTTGAATATTATTGGACAACCTCATTTTGACCGATAACTCAGTTATCGATAAATATATCGAAATATTCCAAAATCCAATAGAAACCTGTAGAACTTCCCTTTTGTTTGATACCCAGATTGTAGGCATTATGACCGATAGCTTAGTTATCGATTAATATATCGAAGTCATAATGCAACCTCCTATCGTTTGACACCCATATTCAAGGCACATTTCAAGGATTTTGTGACAGTCATATGCCACTATCGGGTAGACTGAAATAGAGTTACATACAAACAAGCAAACATACATATGAACGTATGTACAAGTAAAGCTAATGAAAGCGTAGTAAAGAAACTAGCATTATGTGGGAAAAGCATTATGTGTCGAGCGCTCGATATACGAAAATTATGGCACAAAGCGGACCACGCTTTTTCCACAATACTACTGTGTAGGGTTTTTAAAATTATTTTCAACTTTTTAGTTCAATACTCTCTAAAAGTGTGAGTTTTAGTTTTTATACCCAGCTGTACTTGTACACAGGGTATTATAACTTTGTTAGGATAACGGTTGGTTGTACAGGTATAAAGGAATCGAGATAGATATAGACTTCCATATATCAATATGATCAGGATCGAAAAAAAATTTGATTGAGCCATGTCCGTCCGTCCGTCCGTCCGTCCGTCCGTCCGTCTGTCCGTTAACACGATAACTTGAGCAAATAATGAGATATCTTCACCAAATTTGGCATGCGTACTTATTTGGGTTCAGAATAGATTGCTATTGAAAATGGGTAAAATCGGACCATAACCACGCCCCTTTTTCGATATCGAAAATTTCGAAAAACGTATAAAATGGGTTAATTCAATATTAGAAGCAGCTACAATGATAAAATTTGCAATATGTATTGATTTAGATGTTCTAAGGCCGATTTTATAAAAAATTTTGAAAAGGGGGCGTGGTACCGCCCACGTATATTTGAAGAAATTTTAAAATTTTGACTCTTAATAACTTCAGAACAGTTTATGCTAGTATAACGAAATTTCGTAGAGGACATACTATTGTTGTGATAAATTCAGCTATAAAAAATAAACGAAATCGCTTCGCGACCACGCCTACTTTTTCATAAAAGTTATATTGAAAGGAGGTGGAAATATTGAAAAGTCCATATCTAATTAACTGATTTCGCTATAATAATATAATTTGGTACATACATACATCAACTTTCATATTCTTTACATAATTTTTTCAAAATTTTGGAAAGTGGGCGTGGCACCGCCCACTTATGAGTCAAGCAATTTTTATTAATTTTAACACCATTAACTATACAAAACAAAGAATAACAGCATTTTATGTGCACAGCTGGGTATGTAATGTTCGGTTTCACCCGAACTTAGACTTCCTTACTTGTTTTAAACTATATTTATTTTTTACTTTTTAGTCAAATGTCCTATGAAATTATCGATAAATATATCGATTTTCGGGCAACCACATTTTGACCGATAACTCAGTTATCGATAAATTTATCGAAATATATCGATGTCCGAGTGAAACCTGGCGCATTCACCTTTCGTTTGATACCCATATTGTAGGGATTTTTTTAGGTTTTTGGGCAACCATATTTTGACCGATAAGTCAGTTATCGATAAATTTATCGAAATATGTCGATGTCCAAATGAAACCTGGGGCCTTCCCCTTTCGTTTGATACACATATTGTAGGGACATTTTACGGTTTTTGGGCCACTGGGGCTTAGACCGAACGAGAGTTACATACATACAAGCAAGCAAACAAACAAACCAGCAAACATACAACTGAACCTAATAAAAGCGTGGTAAAAATACAGCAGTCCAAACGAAACCTCTGGACTTCCACTTTCGTTTGATACCCATATTGTTAGGAAATTTTAAGTTATTTGGCCTCACATTTTGACAATAACTCAGTTATCGATAAATTTATCGCAATATGTCGAAGTCCAAATGAAACCTGTGGCCTTCCCCTTTCGTTTGATACACATATTGTAGGGAAATTTTAAGGTTTTGGGGCAACCACATTTTGACCGATAACTCAGTTATCGATAAATTTATCGAAATATATCGAAGTCCAAATGAAACCTGGGGCCTTCCCCTTTCGTTTGATACCCATATTGTACGGAAATTTTAAGGTTTTCGGGCAACCACATTTTGACCGATAACTCAGTTATCGATAAATTTATCGAAATATATCGAAGTCCAAATGAAACCTGGGGCCTTCCCCTTTCGTTTGATACCCATATTGTAGGGAAATTTTAAGGTTTTCGGGCAACCACATTTTGACCGATAACTCAGTTATCGATAAATTTATCGAAATATGTCGATGTCCAAATTAAACTTGGGGCCTTCACCTTTCGTTTGATACCCATATTGTAGGGAATTTTTTAGGTTTTTGGGCAATCATATTTTGACCGATAACTCAGTTATCGATAAATTTATCGAAATATGTCGATGTCCAAATTAAACCTGGGGCCTTCACCTTTCGCTTGATACCCATATCGTAGGGAATTTTTTAGGTTTTTGGGCAATCATATTTTGACCGATAACTCAGTTATCGATAAATTTATCGAAATATATCGATGTCCAAATGAAACCTGGGGCCTTCACCTATCGTTTGATACCCATATTGTAGGGAAATTTTAAGGTTTTCTGGCAACCACATTTTGACCGATAACTCAGTTATCGATAAATTTATCGAAATATGTCGATGTCCAAGTGAAACCTGGGGCCTTCACCTTTCGTTTGATACCCACATTGTAGGGAATTTTTTAGGTTTTTGGGCAATCATATTTTGACCGATAGCTCAGTTATCGATAAATTTATCGAAATATGTCGATGTCCAAGTAAAACCTGGGGCATTCACCTTTCGTTTGATACCCATATTGTAGGGAATTTTTTAGGTTTTTGGGCAATCATATTTTGACCGATAACTCAGTTATCGATAAATTTATCGAAATATGTCGATGTCCAAATGAAACCTGGGGCCTTCACCTTTCGTTTGATACCCATATTGTAGGGAAATTTTAAGGTTTTCGGGCAACCAAATTTTGACCGATAACTCAGTTATCGATAAATTTATCGAAATATATCGATGTCCAAATGAAACCTGGGGCCTTCCCCTTTCGTTTGATACCCATATTGTAGGAACATTTTACGGTTTTTGGGCCACTGGGGCTTAGACCGAACGAGAGTTACATACATACAAGCAAGCAAGCAAACAAACAAACATACAAGTGAACCTAATAAAAGCGTGGTAAAAAAACATGCTCGTAAAATTTTTGGAATTTGCGCTATTCGAAATTGGTGATTCAATAAATATTTTATAAATTTTAAGGAGACATTTAAGCACACGCTAATAAGTTGTTTTTAATATTTGACAAGTATCAGGAGCACAGAATTTCAATGTAAGCAATTATACAAAAAAAAAAATTCAATAAACTGGTATGTACAGAAGGGGGTTGGTGGGGCAACTACTCCCACTGTTAAATTGCATTTCGAAAATATCGTTGTGTATAAGAAAATAACTGAAAGCTAGTAGAATGCGTGTTTTTGAAGTTATTAACATTAATATTATTATCAATATTACTGCAGTATTGCAGTCTATTTACTTTATTGATGCTCTGATGCTGACACTTAAGTGATAATGGGGCCTATCAGCTATTCCGGCGGAGCTCCCGACAGGAATGAAGGTAATAGAGTCGATAAAGATAACATCGAATTTATCGAAACATACCTACGGTGACCATCCGTTGTGTTTTTGGCAGTTCTGTTTTTAAGCAAATGTTCTGTTTATACCCAGCTGTACTTGTACACAGGGTATTATAACTTTGTTAGGATAACGGTTGGTTGTACAGGTATAAAGGAATCGAGATAGATATAGACTTCCATATATCAATATGATCAGGATCGAAAAAAAATTTGATTGAGCCATGTCCGTCCGTCCGTCCGTCCGTCCGTCCGTCCGTCCGTCCGTCCGTCCGTCTGTCCGTTAACACGATAACTTGAGCAAATAATGAGATATCTTCACCAAATTTGGCATGCGTACTTATTTGTGTTCAGAATAGATTGCTATTGAAAATGGGCAAAATCGGACCATAACCACGCCCCTTTTTCGATATCGAAAATTTCGAAAAACGTATAAAATGGGTTAATTCAATATTAGAAGCAGCTACAATGATAAAATTTGCAATATGTATTGATTTAGATGTTCTAAGGCCGATTTTATAAAAATTTTTGAAAAGGGGGCGTGGTACCGCCCACGTGTATTTGAAGAAATTTTAAAATTTTGACTCTTAATAACTTCAGAACAGTTTATGCTAGTATAACGAAATTTCGTAGAGGACATACTATTGTTGTGGTAAATTCAGCTATAGAAAATAAACGAAATCGCTTCGCGACCACGCCTACTTTTTCATAAAAGTTATATTGAAAGGAGGTGGAAATATTGAAAAGTCCATATCTAAGTAACTGATTTCGCTATAATAATATAATTTGGTACATACATCAACTTTCATATTCTTTACATAATTTTTTCAAAATTTTTGAAAGTGGGCGTGGCACCGCCCACTTATGAGTCAAGCAATTTTTAAATTCGACTGCTAACAACTTCAGAACGGTGTGAGATAGATTTACGAAACTAGGTACCAGGCATGTTATGTTTATGTAGAGTACTACCACAGAAAATAAGAAAAATCGGTGAACGATCACGCCCACTTTATGTGCACAGCTGGGTATGTAATGTTCGGTTTCACCCGAACTTAGACTTCCTTACTTGTTTTGTTCTGCTTTTTTGTGCCGGCAACCTTTTTTAACAAATGTAATGAGTAGCTCTGTAAAGTTAGTTTGCTCAATCATTTCAAAACTTTATGAAAAATTTAAAATCTTTCAAAATATTTTAAAAATAATTTAGTTTATCTTTAACACGGTCAAGTGCTTCAGCGAAATCAAAAATTGAGTACGTTAAAATTAAAAAAACGTACCAAATTTGGAAGTTCCCTACCCGGAAAAAAATTCGTACCAAAAATGACTTTCAATAGATGCACTTTGGTGGAAATTATTTGAGATTGGAATTTCAATGTTTCACAGACGTTGGCAACATTTTTGAATGCAAAAAGATGATTACGCCATGAAAAACACGTTTTTATTCCAAATATTGAGAGTGTAACCATAAATAGTTCATAGCAAGGCAATACCAAGCCTTAAGTAAAACGAGTTCTGTTTTTTCAAAAAAAAATTATGGTCACCGTAAACATACCGCCAAATTCCCTTAAAATCGTTTGAATTCTCTCAAGATCTATTACACTCCGTCAAATAGCTAATATACCCAAATATGCAACAATAATTGCATACTTTATTTTCATGTAGCGAATGATGAGCTTGTGATGAGCAACAGATTGTCAACATTTTATTCAACACACCCCATATTTTTTTATACGGAACGCTACTGAAATAATTTTTAAAAATTTTTGACAAGCGGCCATGTTTTTTTCAATCGTCAATATTTGTGACAGAATTACATACTTACATAAAGAAATTGTGTCTTCAAACCCTGTAGGGAATTCATATAACTCCAAGTCAACATTTAGTTCTTTATTTTTCAGTGTTCATAGTACTTTTATATAAGCAGCTGGGATGATGAACTACACCATCGGACAAAATAAAGTACAAACATACCCATGTGGGCAAAAACTTACCAAGGCAACTCCGATGCATTTCAGTTGTGAACTATAATGGCCTCTTAATAACAATGTAGTACATTTTCATAAAATCGTCTAGGATAACCAGACCTGATTAGTAATTAGTAATTGATTAATTAGAAGGTTTTTTTAATTAGTAATGATTATTTTAATTGCTTTCAAGAAAAAGCAATTACTAATTGATTACGATTAGAAAAAATAAAATAAAAATTAAAAAATCAAGAAAAAATCAAAAATAATCAAAAGTAATCAAAAACGGCTTTTTTTTTATTGTTTTTGATTTTTTCTTGATTTTTTTAATTTTTTTTAATTTTTTTTTTGATTTTTTTTTTATTTTTTTTTGATTATTTTAAAGTTCACTTTGGGGCTCATGGATTTCTAGAATGAACCTTGATCGCTAAGTATATGTACATATGAGAAAAAATGTCAGGTTTGATGGTTATATTGGTTGGAGTGATGATAACACTAGTTTACAAATAATTCATTTGAAAAAATACCAAGATATTCATGTATATGGGTGAATTGGCACTGATATGCCAAGCACAAAACTAATTTTTTTAATTTTTTGTATGGGTAGGTTTTCGAGATATCGGTAATTTTGTGTGTTTTCAGGTATCACTTTATTCAAAAATTCTTTTTGCCAATGTTGCAAAAGCGATGGAGCTAAGCGATACCTCGTTCGAAAGGAAGTTAAAATACGCTTCTAACGACGTATAAAATGTAAGCGTGGGTCAAACCATCGCTGAGCAATAGATGGCCAAAGTCGAAATTTTGTCGAATTTTTACGATTTTTGAAAAAAAATTGATTTTAAAAATGTTTTTTTTTTCATGCGAAGTTGTGAAAATCAGAACTGTTTATTTTTTCGAAAATTATTGTGTATAATTGCAAACACTTTAAGCGTAATATTACCAAGATCTAGGAAAAACTGCATTTTTGGCGATTTTTTTGTAACTTTCAACATCTCTACTTTTAATAGAATCGTAAAAGGTCGATGTCTGAGTATTGTAGATATTCAAAAAAATATTCATAGTATTAGTCATTACTAAGCCAATAAGTCCAAATCAACCGTTTTTAGAATTTTTGTCGGTCTGTCTGTAAACTAGTGTAATTTGTCCTTTTATATGTAAACGGCTAGTGTCGGACATTTCTCGTTTGATACCCTACGGGTACGGTCGGATAGTTCTATTTGAACACTTATAAGGCTAGGCTCACACTGCAACCGACTTCGGCCGTCCGGCAGCAATCACACATCCACACACATGTGTTTTAAATGAGCTCCTCGATTTCATTCGATTTCACCCGAATGTAAACAAACTTTGGCCGCCCGATAAAATAGAACGCGTTCGAATTTCTCTGATGAGACCGAATGAAAAAGTCGGTTGCAGTGTAAGCGTAGCCTAACAACTATGTCCAAAAGAGACTTGTAATGATCAATTGATCAAAAATTAAGCGGTTATTATCCATAGAGACATGTCTCGGATTAATAAATTTCGTCCACAATGGGCGACGTAGTCATTTATGGGCATTTGACATTCGATTTACTATCGTACAGTACTATTAACAAGTTGTAAATTACACCGCTACATTCCATATTTTTCATATTAATATTTTATCATCATTATCATTCCATATTACATATTTTTTAAAAATAATAGACTGAATGTGCAAAAGCGCCATTCTTCTGTTTCGGTTGTAGTTCGACCACTTGATGAGAACTAGTACGAAAGATCTCGAGATTTTTCCTCCAGGGATATTTATGTGCATGAATACATGCATTTATATAAAATAACTTCTTGCTTCACCTATACATTTGTATGTTTGTGCAAGTGAATATTTATGTATGTACATATTTTTCTACAACAGTACTGGAAAAAAATCAAAAGTAATCATTACTTTTGATTATTTTAGAATTTTAGATTTTTTTAATTTTTTTGATTTTTTTTTTAACCAATTGAAAAATAATCATTAAAAAGTGAAAGTAATTGGTAATCAATCATTAGGTGGCTTCCCAAAAAATAATCAATGAAATGCTAATCATTACCGATTAGTAATCAATTATTAACAGGTCTGAGGATAACTAACACATTAAAAAAGGAAGGGTGCCATATTCGCAAGTGGACAAAATAAACTCAAAACGATTGCTATTGCAAAATTTGCCTTTTTCATTCTCTTTTCCTATCCCTTCCCATTTCCCTTCAAAAAAGTGCCTAATAAAATTTAGAAGTTTGTCTTTATGAGCAAATCTCTTTAGTTTTATGAGGAAATTCTTATTGATAAATTTTATTGCAATTTCTTCTTATTTTGTTGCGACTTCTTTTGGGATGTGTTATTAATAAGAAACTCTTCTCAAGATTTTCGTAAAAATATGGAAAAAACAAGTAAGGAAAGCTGTCTTCGGCTGTGCCGAAGGCTAAATACCTCTCATGAATAAGCTTCACGATTTTCACTGTTTGATCCCCAGTACAGCCTGTGTGAATTTAACTTTAGCTCATACCGAAATTATCGGAGCTATCGATTATATGGGGGCGATGTGTTATATTGGTCCAATCTCATTGATTTTTAACATCGACATTCCACATTCTAAAATAGCAACATTTACGAAATTTCACGTTCCTACCGATATAATTACAGGAGTTATCTACCAAAATCCGTTTATCGGAACAATCGATTGTATGGGGGCTATGTGAAATATTTATCCCATTTCAATGATTTTCAACATCGATATTTTACATATAAAAATAGCGATGCTTCCAAAATTTCGCGTTCCTATGTGTTTAATTACAGGACTTATAGCCCAAAATCCGCTTATCGGAATAATCGATTGTATGGGAGCTATGTGAAATATTTATGCCATCTCAATGATTTTCAACATCGATATTTCGCATATAAAAATAGCGATACTTCCAAAATTTCACGTTCCTACCTATATAATTACAGGAGTTATCTACCAAAATCCGTTTATCGGAACAATCGATTGTATGGGGGCTATGTGAAATATTTATCCAATCTCGATAATTTTCAACATCGATATTTCACATATAAAAATAGCAATACGTCCAAAATTTCACGTTCCTACGTGTTTAATTACAGGAGTTATAGCCCAAAATCCGTTTATCGGAATAATCGATTGTATGGGAGCTATGTGAAATATTTATCCCATCTCTATGAGTTTCAACATCGATATTTCACATATAAAAATAGCAATACTTACAAAATTTCACTTTCCTACGTGTTTAATTACAGGAGTTATAGCCCAAAATCCGTTTATCGGAATAATCGATTGTATGGGAGCTATGTGAAATATTTATCCCATCTCTATGATTTTCAGCATCGATATTTCACATATAAAAATAGCAACAGTTATAAAATTTCACGTTCCTTCGTGTTTAATTACAGGAGTTATAGCCCAAAATCCGTTTATCGGAATAATCGGTTGTATGGGAGCTATATGTTATATTGGTCCGATCTTGCTGGTTCCGACAAATGATTCCTATATTGGAAAATGGTGGCCGCATACCAAATTTCAGCCAAATATCTCAAAAACTGAGGGACTAGTTTGCGTTCAAACAGACAGACAGACAGACGGACAGACGGACATGGCTAAATCAACTCATCTCGTCATCCTGATCATTTCGGTATACTTATTGATGGGTCTATCTCTTCTTCTTCTGATATTTACAAACATCGGACCAAAGTTATAATACCATTTCATGTTCATGAAAGGTATAATAAAAGGCATATTACTTATTATGTATTGAGAAGATGTTACTTATTCAAAACCAACCGATCTGTATACTCGATTAACTAATAGCTACACTTCTCACCGAGAAAAGGGCTGTTAAAATTTAAAATATATGAGAGAAGCAGCCAGATTTTCGAGTTTTTTTAACATTTTGAATTTTTGAGTTTATCGCTGTTTAGATCTAGTTGTGCGATATGTACATGTGGCAGGAGGAAAAATGTTTGATGTTTCAAACAAATTCATTTTTGTATGGTGTTTCCACCAAAAACAAACACCGTGTTTGTAGGTTTTGGGTTTGAAATAATTGTAAACTGTTTCCACTGCGTGTTTGATATAAATTGTTTATTATTCGAAAACTTTGTAGAAAATGCTATTTAGGCCAAAAGGCAGATCCAGCCACGAAAGCCCACTTGTAGCCATTTGGGTCTTATAAAAGCTATAACCTTTATAACATAGTCCAATTTTGCGGTGGGACCTATCAAACATGATTTTGTGTTGCATTTTGAAAAATATTAAAAAATTTTAAATATAAATTAATTTAATTTTAATTGTCAACAATTTTGACAAACTGAAAGCAATTTCGATAAGAATTGAAAAACTAAAAGGAAATAATGACGTGAATGACAATTATTGCCATCTTTTAATGATAGATCGTATGCAAACCCAAAGCAAACACGCTTTAAAAAAGGGGTTTGAAATGGGTTTGGGTTATGAAATTTGTATGAGATTTGACAAGAGTTTCGAGTAGTGTTTGATTTCAAACACGCGAGGGCTAGAAAACACGGTGTTTGCTTTTGGTGGAAACACTATATTAAATTGAAAAACTGAATCGACAATTTTTTAAGCAGTTGAATTTCAGATTAAAAAAAGTATCTTTTTTAAGTCAGCTTTTGATTTCAGCATTATTATGTCAGCATTGATCTAGCTTAGAACATCGGTTTTGACCTTATTTGAGGCCTGTACAGCTACATGATAAAACCAAACCAAAAACGTAAATAAATTATTATTAATATCTCATAACTAAATTTGATTAGTTAACTAAAACAAGTACTTATATGTATAGAAATCTGTAGATATTTGTTATTTGAGAAAAGGTTTCGAAAAAGCAATTGCTCTTTTTTATTAATTTATACCAATGGTACTATGAACAGCTAGGATGAAAATGGTGAACTAATAGTTGACTTGGAGTTACATATATGAATTCCCCACAGGGTTTGGAGACAGAATTTCTTTATGTAAGTATGTAATTCTGTCACAAATATTGTACGATTGAAAAAAACATGACCGCTTGTCAAAAATTTGAAAAAATTATTTCAGTAGCGTTCCGTAAAAAAAATATGGGGTGTGTTGAATAAAATGTCTATTAGCTATTCCGACGGAGTTCGCGGCGGGAGAAAATGTAATAGATCTTGAGAGAATTCAAACGATTTTAAGGGAATTTGGCGGTATGTTTCGATAAATTCGATGTTATCTTTATCGACTCTATTACCTTCATTCCTGTCGGGAGCTCCGCCGGAATAGCTGATAGACCCCATTATCACTTAAGTATCAGCATCAGAGCATCAATAAAGTAACTTGACTGCAATACTGCAGTAATATTGATAATAATATTAATGTTAATAACTTCAAAAACACGCATTCTACTAGCTTTCAGTTCTTTTCTTATACACAACGATATTTTCGAAATGCAATTTAACAGTGGGAGTAGTTGCCCCACCAACCCCCATCTGTACATACCAGTTTATTGAATTTTTTTTTGTATAATTGCTTACATTGAAATTCTGTGCTCTTGATAGTTGCCAAATATTAAAAACAACTTATTAGCGTGTGCTTAAATGTTTCCTTAAAATTTATAAAATATTTATTGAATCACCAATTTCGAAACGCGCTAATTCCAAAAATTTTACGAGCATGTTTTTTTATTATTATGCGTTCCAAATAATTCCCAGTGACTTTTATATTAAAAACCCACATCAGCTTTTAAAGTGGAAATTATACAATCTTAAATTGGATTAAAAGCTCGTGTTTCAATCATCTCCTGTATTTTAACTCGGCCTGACATAACAGCATTGGAGAGCGCTTAGCAGCGCATGAAACAAATAATAATTTGAAAAGTTTGTTACAAATCTAAAGTTTTCAAACAGAAATCAAGACACTAGAGTTGCAGGTGCTTATAATTTCTCACATGTCAAATTTGTTTTTATTTCCATTGGATATCTTTCATTTGCCGGCAGAAGCAATTTTGCTACAAAAAAAAAAAATTCTCAAGCTTAATCATTCCGATAGAAAGTGTGGAAATTTTTTTTGGCACTCTAATGCCCTCGTATATTTTTGGTAATACATCAAAACGCTCTATGTAAGGTTTGTAATTTTTGAGTTCTTTGGAAAATTAGGTGTGATTTAATGTACTTTTACATTTCTTTTGCCCCACAAATCAATCTTTCAACTAACTTATTTCAAACGGCGACGTAGAATAAGAGAAAGATGCATTCATTGTGCACTTAAACCTGAAAGAATAATATTGACATAGAACGTTTTGCAGTATAAAAAAAAATTTCAAACTTTTTTTATCTACATACATACAAATATTGCTACAAACATATATTTTTCAAAATTTCATTTTTGTATATCTACCCACACAAATGTTCTGTGCTCCTGTTACATTTGTTTTTTAAATTTCAAAGAAATGAAGCAAATAAATTGGCGAAAATGGCAGATACCAATTAAACCTGCATGCGAATTACAGTAGAAATTTGCCGCCTTATTACTCGATTAGTGATAATCGAATATTTTTTGAAACGACTAGTCGAAATCGATTATTCGACTATTCCATTTGTCGATTAGTAATTCTCTAACTATTCTCTATTCGAAGGCAACAGTGGAGAACTACACTAGAACACGATTCGAGATAGGTTAGACAACTAGCCAAAAGGCGAGAATTTTGCACCATTTGCAAATTCACATTAGAATCCCATTAGAGAATGACATTAGAATTCGACTCGAAGACTATAGTTTTCTCGATTTGAGAGTTATTGTTAGAGAACGCTGTGATTGTCGAATGTTTCTCGAGTCGTCCTCTAACGTTAGAGATTGGAGAATGGGGCTAGTTCTCGAATGTACCTCCAATCGAAATCTAGCTTCATGGTTTGTTGGGTAGATATTTCAAACCGTTTGAATAGTGGTGGCCGCCGTGGTGTTGCGGTTAAGTGTTCGGCCTTCTACACCAAGTCGTGTCGGTTCGATGCCCGGCAAAAGTAACATCCAAAATTATTTAGAAAAATAATTTTTCTAAACGCGGTCGCCCCTCGGCAGTAGTTTGGCAAACTCTCCGGGTGTATTTCTGCCATGAGAAGCTTCTCAGCAAAAAATTCATTTGCTTTGCAAGTGCCGTTCGGAGTCGGCAAAAAACTGTAGGTCCCGCCAACTTGTAGGAAAAACTCAAAAAGCAACACACCACAAGTTGGAAAGAGAAGCTCGGCTAAAAATCTCGTTATAGGTTATGATAACCTGTTGGTATATCGCCGCCATTAGTTTTTTTTTTTTTGTTGAATAATGGCATTACAAATTTTCAACTTTTTTGGCAGTATTTCTACACCATTTCAAGTTGGAGTTTAGAAAGCGTTAGTTGGATTTTAGAATTGTCAATTGGATTTTAGAAAGCGTTAATTGGATTTTAAAATAGTCAATTGGATTTTAGAAACCGGTAGTTGGATTTTAGAGTTGTCAATTGGATTTCAGAGAGCGTTAAATGTATTTTGGAATTGGCAATTGCATTTCAGAAAGCGTCAATTGGATTTTAGAAAGCGTCCATTGGATTTTAGAAAAATTAAAAAAATTTCAATTTATGTTTTCTAAAATCCAATTTTCGTCATTTGGACAGTATAAATTCACAGTCAGTTGGATTTTAGAAAGCGTCAATTGGATTTTAGAAAGCCAGAATTAAAATTTTTTCGGTTTTCAAAAATACAATTGACGCTTTCTAAAATCTAAATAACGCCAATTAACTTTTCTAAAATCCAACTGACGCTTTCTGAAATCCAAATAACGCTATCCAAAATCCAATTGACAATTCTAAAATCCAAACGACGCCTTCCAAAATCCAACTGACGTTTTCTGAAATCCAACTTGAAATGGTGTAGAAAAATTTTCACTAACCCAATCATATATTTCCCTGAGTTTTAAGAAGTTTTTGTAAAGGTTGTTGACTATTTTATTCCATACCAAAGTTAATTTCGTTATGTGTTGAACTGAAGTTTGAACGCCCCTAAATTTGTAACAAAAAAATTCATCTTCCGCCACTTTGAGGGTTTTCTTGATTTATTGCACTGTTTTAGAGAAATCTTTTAATTATTTACTTTTAATATTATGACTTTTTGGGGTACTTCTAAACCAGGACCCGGCAAAATTGGAAGTGAAGGGGTGTTAGCGAAAGAGCGGTCATCGCATCTGTTTGCTCCGTCACTCACTAGCAAGTACCGAAACCGTGCATAACCAACGACATCCATTGATTGGTTAATGCGATCATAACAACAATGTCATTATTCGAGAGGCCAAGCAAATAGCGTAGTAATCTATGTGAATTTGGTTTTCCGATTTTCGGACAATTGTCCCACTAAGTGCCCAGGCCTGTTCTAAACATACATGTACATTAGGGTGATTCAAATAAAAAAATTTGGTTTATTTGTCGGTCTTACCCCCTGAAACTTTAGGTATTGACGAGAAAATAAGCCTTGCAAAAAATTAGCGCTCTAACTTAACCCTTAGGGGTGGCTATTTTTTTCGCCCTTTTCCATACATTTTGTTTGGGGAAAAATGGTATTTTTTTTAAAGTGAATTTTCTTTCAATTTTTGAAACTCTTTTGAAAATATTTTTACATACTCTTAAAGTTGAAGCTTTGAATCTTCCAAAATGTTAAGCCATGTGCGAATATCTTAACTATTAAAGTAATTACAGCCATTTAAATTTACTAAATTGTATACGTGTTACTGCAGACTTTGAAAAGAATGCCATTTCTCCCTAAGGGTTAAGTTAGAGCGCTAATTTTTTGCAAGGCTTATTTTCTCATCAATACCTAACTTTTTAGGGGGTAAGACGAAGTCGACATTTTTTTTGAATCACCCTAATGTACATATGTACTGTAATTAAACATCAGACTAATAGACCTTGTCATTTATGGTTAGCCGTGTTTGTTGATTTTTTTTGTACCAAAATGGGTGATTTCGCAAAAATAAAATCAGATCGAAGTGCCGTGTTTAGTGATGTAGCAAACGATTGTTGATTTGTCGAGTCGTTATATTGTCGCTATCTCCGGCTATAATTGCTGTGCTTTGGTTGACCACCTTTCGCCTTCAGCGCACTCTTCGCGCCTCAGAGCGTTTTAAGTCAATGCACGTACATATTCTATCCCATACAAAATAAATATAAATTTGCTGTCTCGTCACATTTTGTTAGAAATGCCAGCAATGCTCATTACTACATAGTACATACATTTTTATATTCAATTAAATGTTATATTCAATTTTTACCACGCTTTTATGAGGTTCACTTGTATGTTTGCTTGTTTGTTTATTTGTTTGTTTGTTTGTTTGCTTGTATGTATGTGACTCTCGTTCGGTCTAAGCCCCAGTGGCCCAAAAACCGTAAAATGTCCCTACAATATGGGTATCAAACGAAAGGGGAAGGCCCCAGGTTTCATTTGGACATCGACATATTTCGATAAATTTATCGATAACAGAGTTATCGGTCAAAATGAGGTTGCCCAAAAACCTAAAAAATTCCCTACAATATGGGTATCAAACGAAAGGGGAAGGCCCCAGGTTTCATTTGGTCATTGACATATTTCGATAAATTTATCGGTAACTGAGTTATCGGTCAAAATGTGGTTGCCCGAAAACCTTAAAATTTCCCTACAATATGGGTATCAAACGAAAGGGGAAGGTCCCAGGTTTCATTTGGACATTGACATGTTTCGATAAATTTATCGATAACTCAGTTATCGGTCAAAATCTGGTTGCCCGAAAACCTTAAAATTTCCCTACAATATGGGTATCAAACGAAAGGGGAAGGCGCCAGGTTTCATTTGGACATCGACATATTTCGATAAATTTATCGATAACTAAGTTATCGCTCAAAATGTGGTTGCCCGCAAACCTTAAAATTTCCCTACAATATGGGTATCAAATGAAAGGGGAAGGCCCCAGGTTTCATTTGGACTTCGATATATTTCGATAAATTTATCGATAACTGAGTTATCGGTCAAAATATGATTGCCCAAAAACCTAAAAACTTCCCTACAATATGGGTATCAAACGAAAGGGGAAAGCCCCAGGTTTCATTTGGGCATTGACATATTTCGATAAATTTATCGATAACTGAGTTATCGGTCAAAATGTGGTTGCCCGAAAACCTTAAAATTTTCCTACAATATGGGTATCAAACGAAAGGGGAAGGCCCCAGGTTTCATTTGGACATTGACATATTTCGATAAATTTATCGATAACTGAGTTATCGGTCAAAATGTGGTTGCCCGAAAACCTGAAAATTTCCCTACAATATGGGTATCAAAGGAAAGGTGAAGGCCCCAGGTTTCACTTGCACATAGACATATTTCGATAAATTTATCGATAACTGAGTTATAGGTCAAAATGTGGTTGCCCGAAAACCTTAAAAGTTCCCTACAATATGGGTATCAAACGAAAGGTGAAGGCCCCAGGTTTCATTTGGATATCGACATATTTCGATAAATTTATCGATAACTGAGTTATCGGTCAAAATGTGGTTGCCCGAAAACCTTAAAATTTCCGTACAATATGGGTATCAAACGAAAGGGGAAGGCCCCAGGTTTCATTTGGACATCGACATATTTCGATAAATTTATCGATAACTGAGTTATTGTCAAAATGTGAGGCCAAATACCTTAAAATTTCCTAACAATACGGGTATAAAACGAAAGTGGAAGTCCAGAGGTTTCGGTTGGACTGCTGTATTTTTCGATATATTTAGAGAGTATTGAGTATTGAACTAAAAAGTTGAAAATAATTTTAGAAACCCTACACAGTAGTATTGTGAAAAAAGCGTGGCGAGCTTTGTGCCATAATTTTCGTATATCGAGCGCTCGACGCTTTTCCCACATAATGCTAGTTTCTTCACTACGCTTTCATTAGCTTTACTTGTGCATACATTCATATGTATGTTTGCTTGTTTGTATGTAACTCTACTTCAGTCTACCCGATAGTGGCATATGACTGTCACAAAAACCTTGAAATGTGCCTTCAATATGGGTGTCAAACGATAGGAGGTTGCATTTGGACTTCCATATATTTATCGATAACTAAGTTATCGGTCATAATGCCTTCAATCTGGGTATCAAACAAAAGGGAAGTTCTACAGGTTTCTATTGGACTTTGGAATATTTCGATATATTTATCGATAACTGAGTTATCGGTCAAAATTAGGTTGTCCAATAAAATTCAAAATTGCCTACACGGAGGGAAATCTATGGATGGAACATCCATAATTATTGATATCACATTAAATAAAAATTGATAATTCTGTCCCATCAATGAATATGGATGTTTCATCAATGCTTTTTTGATAAATCACTATTGAAATGTTATCCATATAAACTATTGATAAATTCTAAATAGTTTGAAAAAACAAAATTTTATAAAATTTAACATCTGGTTTCAGTAAGATTCGAACCCTGCTCCTCTGGCACGTTAGCCCAGTATTCTACCATTCGGCTACGGCATTTTATAAAATTTTTAGGAAAATGTTCAATCATAAGAAATTCAAAAAATTTTGAATTAAAAAAAAAATGCTCCAACAAGTTGTAATATTGTTAGAAAATCCATAGTAAAAATTGTTGAACTATTATGATTATGCGTCCCAGAAAAATGTACATTTCGCCCATATGTATTAATGCGCTGTCTCTACCATTATTACTATGCAGTAAATATGGATATGGATATACCGACAATAGAAATTCATATCACGACCATATATATTGACGTGCCGTTCAAATATATTAGCATTCTATCCATAAATATAGAAAATAGTACATAATTTCGAAATGGTTGACATGTCATTTTACTTTTTATTGGAAGCAAATAATCTTTGATAACTCGCTCATTCTGAATGAATATTGCATCAAACTCGTCGCTATCAATAGCGATATTGTCACAACATTCAATGCATTTCTCTCAGTGTACAACATGGCTATCAAACGAAAGTGGAGAGCCAGAGGTTTCGTTTGCACCGCGGTATATTTCGATATATTTATCGATTACTTCATAACACATTTAACTAAAAAGTAAAAAATAAATATAGTTTAAAAAGCGAAAACACGCGCTTTTAAAGAATATTGCACTAAAAAGGTAAAAATAATTTAAATAAAAAACGAAGATTATGGAACAAAGCGGACCACGCTTTTTCCACAATACTACTGGGTAGGGTTTCTAAAATTATTTTCAACTTTTTAGTTCAATACTCTCTAAAATCGTGAGTTTTAGTTTTTTTAAACTATATTTTTATTTTGAGGTACATATTATATGTATTTTAAATATGTTTTTTATTATTGCTCTCTGAGATCTTATTTCAAGATTTTTTCTTATGTAGAATTTTAAGTTTTATTGATATAAGAGTCTTTTCATGTCAACTCGTCAGCTAGTTGGAATCTATTTGATAAAACTTTGGTGAAGAGTTTCCATTTATCACAAAATATATTTCTGCCCCAAAAATTATCATTTGGCCTTTAAACGTGTATCCCTGTAAAAATCGAGGGTACTCTATTTCCTATCCAAAGAGTACTCCAATTAGAGCATCAGAGTACTCCAAATATAATCCTTTTTCATATAAAAACTGTGTTCCAATTAACATTGCGATGTCCTAGGACTGGGCCACCTACTCCAACCTACGCTTTGTTTTTGCTACTCCATGGAGTGGCTACAGTCGGAGTACTTTGCAATGTACTCCTATGTTGTTACTCCTTGGAGTATATACTGGCAGACCGATAGTGTAATGATTTTCGTCGATAAGGCACGAGCAATGATCGGATTTCAAAAAGCTGAAGGTGGTCCGATGAGGTATACTCGTAGAAAGGATTACTATTGGAGTACTCCAATATCAAAAAATTGGAACACGTGGATCATGTGCTCTAATTTTGTGATATTGGAGTACTTCTCACCTGGAGATAGGCTTACCAGGTTGGAACGACATCAGACCCGGAGATTTTTTCTTGTTAAGGCCGTCGCAGTCGTGGTGTAAAAAAATTACTGTAAAAGTTACAGATCTTAATACTTATTAAATTCTAGAGGGCTATCATTGCTCGGTTAGATTTTAAAGACTTTACCTCATTTTTGGTATAAAAACTACAAACCGTTGTTATAAAAAACCATTCACCTAAATTTATTTTTGTAGGAAATTGAATTCCCTACAAAAACTGCCTACACTGAAATTTTCTTAGCATTCTAGCCTCAAACATGGGTATGTTTTTTGGACTCCCCGTTTTTGGTTTCAAAAATTATCAAAAACACTGATGTCCATGTAGAAAAAAGGAGGTCCCTTAACCTAGCACACACTTAATAGCACACTCCAAAAAGGAAGTCGTACTAAATTGCACACTAATTTAATACGGGTTCATTTAATTTATTACAGTTGTTTTTTAAAAATTAAGCTACCACACTTACTGTATATAGCACACTCCAAAAACGAAAACGTTTTTGACTGACCACTATTTAATGCTAATTTAGTACGGGTTCATTTAATTTATTACAGTTGTTTTTTAAAAATTATCGGTGTGTGTGTGCCAGCTTAGGGTTAAGCCAGCAGACTTACTGTACTAAATTAGCAGTAAATAGTGGTCAGTCAAAAACGTTTTCGTTTTTGGAGTGTTCTATAATGAGTGTGCTAGCTTAACCTTAGCTGGCACGCACATCGATAATTTTTAAAAAACAACTGTAATAAATTAAATGAACCCGTATTAAATTAGTATTAAATAGTGTGCAATTTAGTACGACTTTCTTTTTGGAGTGTGCTATAATGTGTGTGCTAGGTTAAGGGACCTGAAAAAAGGTGGCTACATATTCTTAAAGGAAATTGAATGGCCTAAAAAATTTGCTAACACATTTTTTTGTTGGAGTAACTTTTCAAGACTTATTTAGTATTAAAGTTAAAAAATCATATATCTGCCTTTTTTTGGTGTTTTCGACCCAATTTTTTACTAAATTTTGTTTATTAATATTCTTCATTAAGTCTAAAGCCAAGTACTAACATCAAAGCCGTGGAATTTTGCCAGTAACATGCAATTGGCTTGTCGTGAAATGTTGCTAGCTGTTTTATTTTTTTTTTTATCTCCCTTCTGTTATTGTTCCAATTTCAAGGGTCAATTTCAACAAATGTCACTTTTCGCACTGTTTTAAATGACATGGACAATTAGAAAAGATCGTGAAAAAATGTTGCTAATATCATATTGCATACAAGACGAAGTATCTGCTGTCATCAAAGAAAGAATCGGCGCACCTGCGCCTTGGCAGCCAGGTCACCGTTGATAGCTACAAGTTTGAAACGGTGAGAGATTTCGTCTATTTGGGAACCAGCATTAACACCGAAAATAATATCAGTCTAGAAATCCAACGGAGAATCACCCTTGCCAACAAGTGTTACTTTGGACTAAGTAGGCAATTGAGAAGTAAAGTCCTCTCTCGACAAACAAAGATCACGCTCTATAAGTCTCTCATAATACCAGTCCTGATGTACGGCTCGGAATCATGGACGGTGTCAAGAGAAGATGAGATGGCCCTTGGAGTATTTGAGAGAAAAGTTCTCCGGAAGATTTATGGTCCTTCCCATGATGCCAACGGCGAGTATCGAAGGAAATTTAACGATGAGCTGTACGAGCTTTACGCAGACCTGACCATAGTTCAGCGGATTAAAGCCCAAAGGCTCCGCTGGCTGGGTCATGTTATGCGAATGGACAAAGAAGCACCAGCACAGAAAGTTTTCCTATCGACACCCGAATTCGGCAGCAGATGAAGGGGGAGACCTCGACTGCGATGGAAACAACAGGTGGAGGATGACTTGAACTCCCTTGGGATTTCCAATTGGCGTCAGTTATCGCTAAAAAGGAATGACTGGCGTGCTTTGATACGAAACGGCCAAAATCGCCTAGGCGGTTAAGCGTCATTATGACGCAAGCCAAGATTAGATTAGAATATCATATTGCGCAATATATTCACGTCGTGAAATTAGTACTAATTTGACGTGAAGTACAAGCGAAATTTCACGGCTATTTCACGGCAAGAAATCTTGTATGGATTTTGACAGCTGTTTCACGTGAAACGCGAAATTAGTACCTATTTACTATTAACTCAATGCATTAATTTCCATGGCTTCTCTAACCGAACCAAATAGTATTGGTGGTTTTTGCGGGGTAATGGCTAAACTTCGGCCACGTACTTGAATTGTGATCTTAAAGTCGGATTCAGCAGTCAATTTCCCTCAAGAATATGTTTTATTTATTCCATATTGATCTTTTCTTTTTTTGACAAATTTTCAAACCAAATCGGGATATAAAAAAATGAGGCTAGAATACAAGAACATGGATAGTCTGAGAAAATTTCAGTGTAAGCAGTTTTTGTAGGTCATGATATAAAAAAATAAAGGTATTTTCACTTTGACATAAACTGTGTTAGTTGTCATTCGTATCTTTTGCCAGTTGATCACAGAGCGCTGCCACCCCAACAAATAATTTTTTGGTAATTTTTATACCTTTCATGAACATAAATGGTATTATAACTTTGGTCCGATGTTTGTAAATATGAGAAGAAGAAGAGATAGACCCATCAATAAGTATACCGAAATGATCAGGATGACGAGATGAGTTGATTTAGCCATGTCCGTCTGTCTGTTTGAACGCAAACTAGTCCCTCAATTTTTGAGATATCTGGCTGAAATTTTGTATGTGGCCACCATTTTGTAATATAGGAATCATTTGTCGGAACTGACAAGATCGGACCAGTATAACATATAGCCCCCATACAACCGATTGTTCAGATATAAGGTTTTTTGACCAAAACTTCTGCAAATTAAAAGTTAGGAACGTAAAATTTTGCAACTCGAGTACTTTCTATTTATGTAGTGTATATAGTGAAAATCAACGAGATCAGGCAAATGTAACATATAGCCCCCATACAACCGATTGTTCAGATATAAGGTTTTTTGGCCAAAACTTCCGCAATTAAAAAGTTAGGAACGTAAAATTTTGCAACTCGAGTACTTTCTATTTATGTAGTGTATATAGTGAAAATCAACAAGATCGGGCAAATGTAACATATAGCCCCCATACAACCGATTGTTCAGATATAAGGTTTTTTGGCCAAAACTTCTGCAATTAAAAAGTTAGGAACGTAAAATTTTGCAACTCGAGTACTTTCTATTTATGTAGTGTATATAGTGAAAATCAACCAGATCGGGCAAATGTAACATATAGCCCCCATACAACCGATTGTTCAGATATAAGGTTTTTTGGCCAAAACTTCTGCAATTAAAAGGTTACGAACGTAAAATTTTGCAACTCGAGTACTTTCTATTTATGTAGTGTATATAGTGAAAATCAACAAGATCGGGCAAATGTAACATATAGCCCCCATACAACCGATTGTTCAGATATAAGGTTTTTTGGCCAAAACTTCTGCAATTAAAAAGTTAGGAACGTAAAATTTTGCATCTCGAGTACTTTCTATTTATGTAGTGTATATAGTGAAAATCAACAAGATCGGCCAAATTTAACATATAGCCCCCATACAACCGATTGTTCAGATATAAGTTTTTTTTCCCAAAACTTCTGCAATTAAAAGTTAGGAACGTAAAATTTTGCAACTCGAGTACTTTCTATTTATGTAGTGTATATAGTGAAAATCAACAAGATCGGGCAAATGTAACATATAGCCCCCATACAACCGATTGTTCAGATATAAGGTTTTTTTGGCCAAAACTTCTGCAATTAAAAAGTTAGGAACATAAAATTATGCAACTTGAGTACTTTCTTTTTATGTAGTGTGTAGAGGAAAATCAAGAAGATCGGGTAAATATAACATATATTTAGCCCCATACAACCGGTTGTTCCGATATAAGGTTTTTTGGCCAATACTTCCGCATTTAAAAAGTTAGTAACGTAAAATATTTCACCTTTAGTACTTTCTACATATGTAATGTGTATAGTGTAAGTCAGTACAATTGAACACGTATAATATATAGCCTCCATACAATCGATTGTTCCGATAACTCGGATCCTATTATTTTGTAAGTTTTTTTTAAATTATAACAAAGATGTGTAATGTGTATAGTAAATATAGTTAAATTGAAACAGGCTGTAATTGGGATCGAACAGTGAAAATCGTGACGCTTATTCATGAAAGGTATATAGCCTTCGCCACAGCCGAAGACAGCTTTCCTTACTTGTTTTTTTTAACTTTGGGGCTTTTTTATATAGGAAAAAACATGGTTTGTAAAGTAAAAATACTTACAAAATAGGATCCATAAAGCTGCTTTAAAATTTGTAAATGGTTCAAAAAATATCTGTGCTTCAAAAATGCGTATTAGAAACCATATTTACCTAAAAATAACGTTTAAAAAACCTTTTACGTCGTACTAATGCGACAAAACCTTTCGATTTAAGTGATGAGAGATTAAGGACAGTAACCGTAAAAAATACGTAAATTAAATCCCAGTGAAAAGATCCGTCATTTAAAAACAGTAAAAGTGGGACAAGAGAGAAAAGTTCTCCGGAAGATTTATGGTCCTTCCCGTGATGCCGACGGCGAGTATCGAAGGAGATTTAACGATGAGCTGTACGAGCTTTACGCAGATCTGACCATAGTCCAGCGAATTAAAGCCCAAAGGCTCCGCTGGCTGGGTCACGTCATGCGAATGGACAAAGAAGCTCCAGCCCAGAAGGTTTTCCAATCGTCACCCGAATTCGGCAGCAGAGGAAGGGGGAGGCCTCGACTGAGATGGAAACAACAGGTGGAGGATGACTTGAACTCCCTTGGGGTTTCCAATTGGCGTCAGTTATCGCTAAAAAGGAATGACTGGCGTGCTTTGATAGGCGACGGCCAAAATCGCTTAGGCGGTTAAGCGCCAATAAATGATGATGATGATGAATGATGAAAAGTGGGACAAACAAGAAAGAGAAAGCAAATTAATAGGAAAATAAAAGTTGCCGAACCTTGAGGTGTCTGGCTGAAGTTTTTGCCATGGGATGATGTCTACACCTTTTTCAGTTTATATTCAGAGAATTACAATTTATATTCAGAATTTTACAATTCATATTCAGAATTTTCATTTCATATTCAGAAAATTACATTTCATATTCAGAATTTTCATTTCATATTCAGAGAATTACAATTCATATTCAGAATTTTCATTTCATATTCAGAAAATTACAATTCATATTCAGAAAATTACAGTTCATATTCAGAATTAAAATTTCTGAATATGAAATGAAAATTCTGAATATGAATTGTAATTTTCTGAATATGAAATGAAAATTCTGAATATGAATTGTAATTCTCTGAATATGAAATGAAAATTCTGAATATGAAATGTAATTTTCTGAATATAAAATGAAAATTCTGAATATGAATTGTAATTCTCTGAATATAAACTGAAAAAGGTGTAGAAATGCTTGATTCTACTTAAGGATAGCATTTTACGACACATGTGTGAAGATCTGCTATTTAAAAGTGGCCAAAGTTTGTCAAACCCACTTAAATATGCGAAAGCGTAGTGAAAAGTAGTGAAATTTCCCGAGTTTTGAGGTGTCTGACTGAAGTATTTGCCATGGGACGAGGTCTAAAAATGCCTGATACTACTTGAGGGTAGTATTCTACAAAAAATGGGAGAATATTGGGTAGTTAAAAGCAGCCAAAGTGGCCCAAATGCGTAAAATTGGTAAAACAGAATAAATTTCCATAGGAAAATCCGCGAACTGTGGGTGTCTGGCTGGAGCCTTGTCACTGGTACGGGTCTAACAACACTTGATACTGACGCGGGGTAGTAATCTACGTCAAATATGTGAAAATCATCCATTATAAAATAAGTGAAGTTAGGGTAATTTTTTGGCGACTTTGACCCCCGATTCCTAGGCTCTTGTACAGATTTGAAATTTTCACATTCTTTCTAGATTCAGGTAGGACTATCGATCGGTATTGGTTTCATCCATTATAAAATAAGTGACGCTTTTTTTGCAGCTCATCTATGTATGAAAATAAATAATCTGCGCAAAAATGCAAAAACTAGACTTGTATTTTACTTACCTTCGCTTTATTTTAGAAAAATATTTTTTCTAGATACACACTACATTGTGAAATTTAATAAATTATTTCAATAAACTTCAAAATTTTTTCCGTTTGAAGTTTAAATTGGTTCTTTTTTGGTATGAAAATAAGGTAGCTCATTTTCAAAAGGAAACGTCACTAACACGGTTTATGTCAAATGAGGGCAATGGCGACCAAGAAGAAGAAGTAGAACTACCTCTATATTCTTCTACCATGGGTCATAAAATTTTCTATAAAAATGTATTCAGGTTCATGTTTCCTTATAACAATGGTTTGTCATTTTTATACTAAAAATGAGGTAGGTAGGTAGGTAGGTGGAATGGATGCGACAAAGTCGCCCAAGTAGCTTTAAAAGCCGTTTTGATGCCATAAAACTCGTAGAAACCTACTGCCGTGAGTATATGCTACAACCACCCAGAGCTGTTTATAAACTCCAGGATGCTTGGAATCCCTAATTCGGATACTCTCCCTAGATTTTCCAAAAAAGGGGTCCCAAACACTTTCAGTCGTGTTCTGGCTAGACCGGGGCACTTACACAGGAAGTGCTCAACGGTCTCTTTTCCATTAATGTCTTTACAGCTTCTGCAGTGGTCATTATGCGGAATACCCAGTTTTTCCGCATGCGTACTTATCGTCCAGTGACCCGTGCAGACTGCTACAAGCTTGTAGGTGTCTACTCTGGACCTGCTTAGGAGTCCCCTTGTCCTCTTCTCGCTGTAGTTCGGCCAAGTGGCTCTCGATATTGCACATGTAGTAGTAGCTTTCCACTTCCGCTGTGCTTCATTGAGAAAATATTTTTGGAGATTCCCCTTGGCTACTGCCAGGGGTACCCCAATTTCGAGTCTAGATATCTCTTCGTTCTCTGCTGATGAGCCTGCCCGTGCTAGCTCATGAGCCCTCTCATTACCCTCGATCCCTTTATGACCCGGGACCCAGATAATGGATATTTCTAAAACCTCAGCTAACGTAGCCAAAATCTGTTTACATGCATGCACTGCATTAGAGCTTGTGTATGGCGATGCGATTGCCTTTATCGCCGCCTGGCTGTCGGTGAAGATAGCCACTTTCCCAGTAGTGTTCCTTTGCTCAAGCGATTTGCACGCCTGAACAATCGCAAGAACCTCTGCTTGAAACACACTGCTATACGACGGGAGTCTGAATGCTTCTGAAATATCCAGACCTGCCGAGAATATGCCGGCTCCCACCCCCGAATCCATCTTGGAGCCGTCGGTATACACTTCAATGTTGCTATTTGTTGTGACCCTGCCCCTTTTCCACTCACACTCTACTTGGAAGGACCGTGGTGGCATTCCTCTCAAACTTCAGTTTGTGAGGATAGTAGTCTATTGCGCTATTAACTATTCCCTCTGGGAGGGTGTTAAGGATACTACTGTGCCCATGCTGAGTATCCTTCCAGCACCCAGCCTCCCTGAGTCTCAGTGCGGTTTGTGCCGATGTAGAAAGTATATATAAGTCAATTGGAATTAGGTTCAAAATAGGATCCAGAGCCGCAGTGGGGCAGGTGCGCAAGGCCCCGGTGGCGCCGACGCACGCAGTGCGCTGTACCCTCTGCAAGTTGGCGAGATTGTAGTTCTTACGAAGCGCTTCCCACCACACCACCGAGCCGTAGGTCAGCACAGGCCGGACCACCGCCTCGTACAGCCACAGCACCATCTTCGGCTTTAGACCCCATTTTTTACCAAACATCGATTTGCAAGCGTAGAAGGCGATACATGCCTTCCGCACCCGCTCCTCGATGCACTCCTTCCAATTTAGCTTGCAATCAATTATCAGCCCCAGGTACTTGGTTCTGGTAGATAGAGTTAGTTGCTGACCATTCAGCATCGGTAGTTCGAACGTAGGTGGCTTCTACTTCCTCGTGAAGAGAAGAAGCTCCGTTTTGTCCGGATTCAGCCCTAGGCCACACTCTTGTGCCCACCTACTCAGCTTTGCCAACGTTCTTCCCATGATCTCGCTCATCACGGAAGGGAAGGGACCCGAGACAAGGATCGCCACGTCGTCGGCATACGCCACAACCTTTACTCCATTAGTACTGAGTTTTAATAGTATATCGTTCATAGTAAGGAGCCATAGCAGAGGCGAAAGGACCCGAACTTGTTTTCCTCCATGTGTCCGGAATGTGATTAAAGGAAATGCAGGCCGTAAAGATCTCCTTTAACTCCTTAACCAGAGGTATCTGAGTCTTCTGCAGCATGATAGGGAGTATACCATCTACTCCCGGTGACTTAAATGGTGAGAAGCTATTTATTGCCCAGGCAATTTTGTCTTCTGCTAAGAGTTTGATTATCAGCTCACTAGGTGCCTCCCGTTGCGCCTTTTCTCCCCTTTGCTCCGTCCCTACAGGGTCGTCTGGGAAGTGAGCCTCAATCAGGATATCTAGGGTTTCCGCTGATGATCCCGCCCAAGTGCCATCAGCGCGCTTTACAAAGGTTCTGTTGGAGTGTTCCCTGGCAAGTATTTTCCCGAGCCTTGCTGAGTCCTTCGTGGACTCGATAGATTCGCAATGCTCCTGCCAGGACTTCGCCGTTGCAACACGTACGGCTTTCTTAAAATCCCTCCGGGCGTTCCTGTACTCCTGGAAGTCTTTCTTGGCATAGCAATCATTGAAGACCTTCCTCATCTTCGACCTTAGTTCGCTAAGATTTTTGTCCCACCACGGGGGGCAGGTCTTCTTGCTTCTAGTTATTGGGCAGGAAGCCTTATAGGCAACCTGGAAACTTTTTTCCAGAGACCTAACTCGGTCGTCTAGAGTTTCTGTCGATTGTATCGGTGTCTTCTTCCTACTGAGCCTATCACTGACTATCTTTTCAAATAGACCCCACGAGGTTCGTTTAGGATTTCTGTGCGGTTGTTTTATCTCTCCCTCCCAGTCAATATCAAAAAGGATCATTCGATGATCCGACATGGAGGTCTTTTGCGAAACCTCCCAGTTCCTTATCGAAGGTTCCTGGGAGTCAGATGCTATTGTAATATCAAGGACTTCTTCCCACCCGGCGAAGTTTACTGACCCCGGAAAAACAAAGGTGGGAGAGCTTCCCCTGTTACATATACATAATTTATTTGCTAATAGAAATTCAAAAAGAGACTCACCCCGTTCGTTTATTTCGCTGCTCCCCCATAATGCATGCCTTGCGTTGGCGTCGCAGCCCATCAGGATCCTCTCGTTTTTTTGCTTGGTGAACAGCTGTACCTCCTCGGGAGGTGCCGGCCGATCGTGAGCCATGTACGCAGAGGCGACCGTTAACCTGCGTCCGCCCCTTGACTCAATCCTGACCACCGCCAAATCAAATGTGCTGAAATTAGGTAAAAAGAAAGCATTAATAGTATCCCTAACGAGGATGCATGCCCTCGGCCTACCTTCTCCTAGTGTATAAAATAAGTTGTAGCCTCTGATACTTAGGCCCCTGACTTTGGAGCGCCATACCCAAGGCTCCTGCACCAAGCAGATGTCAATACCTTCCTCCCTTAGGAGAACCAGCAGGTTATCCGAGGCACATCTGGCATGTTGCAGATTAATCTGCGCCACCCTAATCATCGGACCGGGGGGACGCACCTGCTTGACTGTCGGGGTTCGATGATGCATCAGCCCCGGCTGATGCTGCCAGCCTAAGCTCCTCTAGGAGCTTATTGGCATCGTCGACCTCCTCCAGATTGTTATCCGGTGCTACCGCCGCTGGGAAAACTTTAACTCTGGCGTGCCTGACGCCATAAACTAACTTGCCTCCCCTCTTTTCGAGTTCCCCTAGGCACTCGTTGTTTATGAGCAGTAGCACCGGGTGGCTACTCTTCTGCTTTTCCTCTATTCTTAGCAGCTCCCAGTCGTCCATCGGGACGCCCGAGTTCTGCATTTTCAGAAACTGGATGATGTTCTTCTCATCCAGTTTCATATTCGGCATGTTTGGCAACCAAACGCGCGCACGGGGCCTCCGGGGAATTTCCGAAGCACTGATGATCTTCAGAGTAAGACCATCATAGGCGTTGCTAATCTTAGCAATGCCTCTCTCGAGAAAGTCCCTGGAAAACCCGTCCGCGCACTTTATCACCCTGCAGCCGCGGCATATCTCCTCACAGTTGACAGCATAAGGTGTTGGACGACCATCTCAGATAGTCGTCCCTCTATGGAGTTCCAAACCGCCAGTACTCGCCTCCCATTAGCCCCGTCAGCGTCAACCAGTGCAACCTGGAGGTGATCCCGGACCACCTCACTATAGGTGTTCCTGGCCAACGCTGCAGCACTAGTGGAAGGGCCATCATACTGCTGGTACCTGCCCCTCTTGCCATTTCCCTCGTTCACCTCCAGTGAACGATTGCGCTTTGAGCGCGACTTTGTTTTTTGCTGCTGTGGCTGTGCAACGGGTTTGTTTGCAAGGGCGGTCTCGTACTCCTTGACCACTGCCTCGCACCAAACCTTGTCCACGGCGTGCCTCTCATGCGCCTTGCCACTCTCCTCGTTTTTTTTAATCTTGGCTAGAATATACTGAGCCCTAAGGTGTGCCGCCTACCGGAATTGTTTTGATGAGGGATTGCAATGTCATGGGTTTGTGACAAATGTGTAAAGTTTCAAGTCTCTAACTAACCTGGAAGTTACTAAAAATCGATAGCAAAAGTCCAGGAGTCTCTTAATTTTTTTTTAAATATTTGCAATTATATAGACCAGCGTGCCATCTATCGGAATTTTGATTTTTACTATTTGTAGTGTCATTGTTCCCTCAATTTAATGCCAAGTTACCTGGAAGTTGGTCAAAAGTCGATCACAAAATTCTCAACTGCAAATTAATTTTCGAAATATCTCGATCCGTGCGCCACCTACCGGAATTGTTTTGATGAGGGATTGCATTGTCATGAGGTTGTGACAAATCTGTAAAGTTTCAAGTCTCTAACTAACCTGGAAGTTACTAAAAATCGATCGCAAAATTCCAGGACTCTTAATATTTTTTGTAATTATCTCGACCAGTGTGACATCTAGCGGAATTTCTTGTACAACAGTTTGTTTTGTCTTCAATTGTTCATATGTATGCAAATTTTCAATAATCTAGCTTACCGGGAAGTTCCTCAAATATGCGTCCCAAAATTTAAATTTTTAAATGAATTTACCGTATTTCTTGATCCGTGCGCCACCTAGCGGATACTTTTTTCGTTCACATTGCATTGTCACAGAGCCCCGAACTATGTTCCAAGTTTCAAGTGTCTAGCTCATCGGGAAGCTACCTAAAAAGACTTTGCAAGATTCCGAAATTTCGTATGAAAAAGGTGGTGCAAACAAGAAAGCGACTTAATATAAAGGTTTTAAAATAATCAAATATGTTTACTCTGGGTAGACAAAAACTAAAAATAATTTTTTTCAAAAATGTTTGAATCCTATTTAAATAGTTTTTAAATTAATCTTTTTCTAAACAGTCTAATCCATTTATATTTACTTGATTTAACTGTTTTCTTTTTTTTATTTCAAGTTATTTGGGTCGTTATTGCGTTGAAACTGCAATGCCATTGTATTGTACTTATGTACCTCTCCGTGTAATATGTTGAGTAGGCATTATTCTAGTCATATAAAAATTTAAAAGGTTAACTTTAAGGTGGGCTGCAAATAAGTTTGCGGCAAGCAGTGAAATCGAGACAGGAACCAACTAAACCGTTTAATTTTTCGAAACCGAAACCTTAACTGATTAAAACCGATTCATTTTTCAAAACCGTTATTTTGATCTGTAAAGAACGAAGCCTAAATCGTTTCAAACGGTTACAAAAGACGTGTTTTGAAAACGGTAAAAATTTTAGGTGACACGTGTCATAAAGTTTGACTTAGGCCCGGTTTTTCAGTGCAAGTTTAAACTTCAGTGCGAGTTTAAACTAAGTTTAAGCGGCCAATTTGTATGGGATAAACTCTATTCAACTTTGTCTGTGGTTTAAACCTGCACTGAAAAACCGGGCCTTAGTTGATATCTATTTTTGAGACTTAACTGTGAAAGTAAGTTAACTTGCTATTGTGACAATGCCTTTTAGTTTTCATTAACATTTTTCTTCTATTAAAAACTCTTGTTAATTTTTAGAATCTATTTAGGCGAAATCCACTAATTCTAATCAATGTCATACGTTGGTTGGTAAATCCGATATCTTTCGGTAATACATTCATAGTACGGAAAAGCTCTTTTGCAATTATACAAGTTGGGATGTTACTTAAATATCTGCAATTATATTATCTTATGCTAAATTCAATAATATTTACCAGAGATAAAAGTATATTTTCAAGCAGTGCGCTCTAAAAGCTCTATATCACCGTTTTTTTTATAGTCATGCGGCCAGGCCTCTTATTTTTTTTACTTTCTGCTCGCGACTGATAACGAGATTCCTTTTCTTTGGGTGCGGTTTAAACTACATAAACATGTTTTTTATCATGCTCTTGTAAATATGTATAGTAGGGTGATTCAAATAAAAAAAATTTGGTTCTTTTTTCGGTCTTACACCCTGAAAATATAGGTTTTGATGAGAAAATAAGCCTTGCAAAAAATTAGCGCTCAAACTTAACCCTTAGGGGTAGCTATTTTTAAAGTTGAAGCTTTGAAGCTTCCAAAATGGTATGCCATGTGCGATTATCTTAAGTAATAAAATAATTACAGCCATGAAAATTTACTAGATTTTATACGTGTTACTGTGTATGTGTGTGCAATAGTACAAAACTCAGTCATTTTCAATTGGCTGTAATTATCTTAAAAGTTAAGATAATCGCACATGGCTTACCATTTTGGAAGCTTCAAAGCTTTAACTTTAAGAGTATGTAAAAATATTTTCAAAAATTAAAAGAAAATTCACTTTGAAAAAAATGCCATTTTTCCCCATACAAAATGTATGGGAAAGGGCGAAAAAAATAGCCACCTCTAAGGGTTAAGTTAGAGCGCTAATTTTTTGCAAGGCTTATTTTCTCACCAATACCTAACTTTTTAGGGGGTAAGACCAAGTCGACATTTTTTTTGAATCACCCTAATGTATAGTTTGTTTATCTTAATAAGATTTGTTGTGTTTGTGTTTTTATTCTTACAGACTTATTCTGGGCTCTTCTGTGTTGTTGTAAACCCTTATAAAAAATTACCAATCTACACCGAGAAGATAATGGAGCGGTATAAGGGCATAAAGAGACACGAAGTGCCCCCTCATGTATTCGCGATTACCGACACAGCTTATAGATCGATGTTGCAAGGTAAATCTATAAATTTTTAAGAAATGTTTATGATCATTCCCAAGACAGCCGATACAAAAAATTACTTGCAAATCTGCAGAAACTACAGGTATTGTTCATATGTATATGTATGTCCAGTTGATTGAATCGAGTCAGGGCCACATTGATATTTTGCAGTGCAATATTTTCTCGGAATTTGGGGTGCTTCGCTAGCTTGATATAAACATAATGAAATTCTGCAAAATCACAATTCTGGTTTCGATATCCTTGGGGCATAGTCGAAATAAAGTAGGTACATACTAAAGTTAGCGTCAGCTTTTTGAAACTATTTTCAACGGTACTTTATTTCGACTATTAGTATGCCCTATTGTCTTTAACACGGGTTGTAGTTTTTTGTTTTGTTATTTTTTATAATCAAAACTGAATCACATTCAGGGTATTCGTTCAATGTAGTAGCTGCATCGTAAATGTCGTATACATCGTAAACCTCCTAAACTTATATGAAAAGTGGCAGATATACCCACGGGTTACGATATTTACGAGGCATATAAAAACATAAACGGAAACCCTTATTATTTTGGTGCCATATTAGTATTTTAAGGGAAATTTATTCTTGTTCTGACACTGCTTTTCAGGAAAAATTTACTCAGTATTAAGCATTGTGTATCTATACAAGTGTAAACTCTTCTGCATAGACGTAAAAATTCCAAAATGAGTTTAACACCTGTTTGAGATTGTGGTTAATACCAAGTGTGATATCATAGGCATAGGCGTCAAAATTTCAAAGTGAGTTTGGTCACCTGTTTTTAGTTTCCTTTTTTGTCTCACTTCTTTCCATCTTCCCATCTCTTTCTACCTTAGGTAAAAGATAGAAGACCGCCATGTTGATGTGCGCAGGATGTTAAACAACGCCATTGCTTTTCTGTTATTCAGTGCTGGCGACAATTTAATGTGTGCAGGATGTAAACAAACGGACATTTTAATGTGTGTTGTCAAAAGAAGAGTTCAAACTTGTAATGATACACAATGGTATTAAGTGCGCTGATCCCATGAAGTCAGCGACGTTGGCGGTAATACTTCGATGCAGGCTTTAGTATTTTTTTAGGTAAAGAACTAGCGAACACCATTTTTGATTGAACTAGTTCGTTAGTTCTTTCAGTAAAGTAAACTTAACTTTTAAGAAAAGAATTTGGGTGTGTGGGTAAGACTTAAACCTCGTGCTAAAAATATTTCGTCAAAATTCGTGTCTTTGTTAATGTTATTGCAGGTTGAAATTTTGATAATTTTCTGATCATGATAATATTGAAAAATGATTTTCTCATAAACTACTGCAGATAAATCAAAGAATTTTTTTTTTTACTTACAGATAATTGTTTTTACTATATTATAAGTAATTTTCTGCGATCTTGTTGTTTAAACAGTTATACTTAAAATGATATTTTTTCAAACAAATACATTTTTTTTTTTTCGTTCTACACGCTCAAAAAAATTTCAAAATATGAAAAATAACGCGTAAAATAGTCAACTTTAATAATCAAAAAGAAAATTTTTGTCCATTTATACCATTCCAAAGATATTGCAATTTTGTCACCCCTTGCGATCAAATTGTTAAAATAATGATATTTTAAAAACATATTTTTAAACAAATATCATTTTTTTTTGTTCTGCACTCTCAAAAAATTGCAAAATATGTCAAATAACTCGCAACCGGCCAGCTTTAATAATAAACAAGTAAGGAAAGCTGTCTTCGGCTGTGTCGAAGGCTAAATACCTTTCATGAATAAGCGTCATGATTTTCACTGTTTGATCCCAGTACAGCCTGTGTGAATTTAACTTAAGCTCATACCGAAATTATCGGAACTATCGATTATATGGGGGAGATGTGTTATATTGGTCCAATCTCATTGATTTTTGACACCGACATTCCACATTCTAAAATAGCAATAGTTACGAAATTTCACGTTCCTACCTATATAACTACAGGAGTTATCTACAAAATCCGTTTATTGGAACAATCGATTGTAGGGGGCTATGTGAAATATTTATCCCATCTCAATGATTTTCAACATCGATATTTCACATATAAAAATAGCAATTCGTCCAAAATTTCACGTTCCTACGTGTTTAATTACAGGAGTTATAGCCCAAAATCCGTTTTTTGGAACAATCGATTGTATGGGAGCTATGTGAAATATTTATCCCATCTCAATGATTTTCAACATCGATATTTCAGATATAAAAATAGCAATTCGTCCAAAATTTCGCGTTCCTACGTGTTTAATTACAGGAGTTATAGCCCAAAATCCGTTTATCGGAACAATCGATTGTATGGGAGCTATGTGAAATATTTATCCCATCTCAATGATTTTCAACATCGATATTTCACATATGAAAATAGCAATTCGTCCAAAATTTCACGTTCCTACGTGTTTAATTACAGGAGTTATAGCCCAAAATCCGTTTATCGGAACAATCGATTGTATGGGAGCTATGTGAAATATTTATCCCATCTCGATGATTTTCAACATAGATATTTAAAATATAAAAATAGCAATACATCCAAAATTTCACGTTCCTACGTGTTTAATTACAGGAGTTATAGCCCAAAATCCGTTTATCGGAACAATCGATTGTATGGGAGCTATATGTAATATCGGTCCGATCTTGCTAGTTCCGACAAATGATTCCTATATTGGAAAATGGTGGTCGCATACAAAATTTCAGCCAAATATCTCAAAAACTGAGGGACTAGTTTGCGTTCAAACAGACAGACAGACAGACAGACGGACATGGCTAAATCAACTCATCTCGTCATCCTGATCATTTCGGTATATTTATTGATGGGTCTATCTCTTCTTCTTCTCATACTTACAAAGATCGGACCGAAGTTATAATACCATTTCATGTTCATGAAAGGTATAAAAAAATGTGAAACATACATACTTACATACATACATGCATAAATATATGCAAAAGTAATTCGACATAACCAAAGCATTTAAAACAACAGAGCAACCATGTCTCCATGGCAAGGACTGCAACCGAAACCGTAACCGTTATTTTGATCTGAAAAAGAAAGAAACCGAAACCGTTTCAAAAGCCGGAACCGGTTCCAAACGGTTTTGAATTTTTTTATGCCTTTTTTTCTTTTTATGGGAACATATTTTCTTTTACCAAAGGGTACTCTGGAAAGCTTTCATGGAAGATTGTCGGGCAATGTTACAAAAGACAGGTTTTGACCACAGTATCAAATTCCTAAGTGGAAATTTAGATACATATAGCTGAATGCTGGCATCGAAAAAAATTTACGAGATCCGAGAAAAATGTGTTCAGTAGCCCGTATCATATATTTTGACGATTTATTTCATATAGTTTCCATTCTAATTTTTTTCTATTAGAAAAAGTAGTAATTTTTTTTCAATTATATTGCAGAAATTTCATCCATACATAGCGTTAATAATATTTATTACAATGCACAGCAGCCGGCTGGGTATTGGATAGGGAATCCAATTTCCGGGATTTCTAGCCTCTCGAGGTTTTCGGGATTTGAAAGTTCAATCCCGGGATTGTCCCGAAATTTTTTTTTGCTAAAAATGGCACCCCGTATCTATGTAATAAAGTAGACTAAATTATAGTAATTCATTTAAGTACTCGGCAGTCATTTTTATAACGAACGAAAAGTAACATTAAATTTGTAACTCAAAGTTACTATTCAGGCACTTGAAACATAAGTTGTTTGTACTACTGGTAATACATAGCCAAATATACGTACATATGTATATGATTAACAACGACTTACATATCGTCGGAAAAAGTACAAAACTGCACATCGCACTTCTGCAAAGCCACACATTCTGGGTACCCGGATCCATTCATTGGTAACAAAGAAGTAGGGGTTTGTGCAAAAGTATGTCAAAAAAATGGCATTTGAATTTGACCCACCACATAGTGGCTCGTACAAAAATTAATCAGTTTTCAGTGTCTCCTGTAAAATTTGTGCGGCTACCTATGTGCGGCTTTGTACTTATTCCGACGATATGTAAGAACAAAAAAAAATTTACATTAAATTTGTAAATAAAATATATGTATTCAGAAATTTGGTACAATTTTTTTGTACCACAGGTACAAATAGCACACAGAGCAAAAAGTCACATAAAATGCCCTCTAAATCAGAAGGATTTCTCTATGATATTTTTCCAATAAGATGCCCGTCTTAATTTGGCTGGGTGTCTCTTTTTAATAAAACTGAGTAGATAATCACATAATATTAAGAAGATTTTCTTTTTAATATTTCAAATTAAAAAAAAAAAAATGAACGCTCAACCTGTCTAGTCAGTCTAGTCTAATCTACACTACCATGCCATCGTATACTTAACTTGCCAACGTCTAATTACACCTTTGTTCTTTTTGCCTCACCACATGTCCACTTGCCTTACTGCCTTCACCGCGAATCGAACTAAGAATTATTAACTGCTGAACGGAGATCTCTACCATGATGCTATCGTGTGCTTGTGCTTGGTAGCGTCGAATTACACATTCGAAGAAGGCATACCTGAATTTGAATTAATAAGGGATCTTCTAAAAATATATAGTTTTCCTTTTCAATAAATTCAATATGTATCTAGAGAAAATAAGAGGATTTTCTCATTAATTTACTTTAAACAGGTTTACTCATAAAAACAAGCAGATTTCTTCTAACTTTTGATAAAAGTACATAAAAAATTCATAAATAAGAAGCTAACTCCTTGTTTTTAGCCGATTTCCTTTTCAATAAATTTGAGAAGAAATTCAAGCTAAAATTTAGAAGATTTCCTAGCACAAATTTCTTCAAATTTGTCCCCACTCGCTCTCCCCGGCCAAAAAGCTTTTTTAGACGTCGATCTGTTTGATTATAGGTGAACTTTTTGGCTCTGTGCATATTTGATACATTAATAACGACTTATGTATATAAATGACTAAAAATTCTTAAGCTTTTATGCTTTTTATACCTTTCATGAACATGAAATGGTATTATAACTTTGGTCCGATGTTTGTAAGTATGAGAAGAAGAAGAGATGGAACCATCAATAAGTATACCGAGTTGATTTAGCCATGTCCGTCTGTCTGTTTGAACGCAAACTAGTCCCTCATTTTTTGAGATATCTGGCTGAAATTTTGTATGTGGCCACCATTTTGTAATATAGGAATCATTTGTCGGAACTGACAAGATCGGACCAGTATAATATATAGCCCCCATACAACCGATTGTTCAGATATAAGGTTTTTTGGCCAAAACTTCCGCAATTAAAAAGTTAGGAACGTAAAATTTTGCAACTCGAGTACTTTCTATTTATGTAGTGTATATAGTGAAAATCAACGAGATCAGGCATATGTAACATATAGCCCCCATACAACCGATTGTTCAGATATAAGGTTTTTTGACCAAAACTTCCGCAATTAAAAAGTTAGGAACGTAAAATTTTGCAACTCGAGTACTTTCTATTTATGTAGTGTATATAGTGAAAATCAACAAGATCGGGCAAATGTAACATATAGCCCCCATACAACCGATTGTTCAGATATAAGGTTTTTTGGCCAAAACTTCTGCAATTAAAAAGTTAGGAACGTAAAATTTTGCATCTCGAGTACTTTCTATTTATGTAGTGTATATAGTGAAAATCAACAAGATCGGGAAAATGTAACATATAGCCCCCATACAACCGATTGTTCAGATATAAGGTTTTTTGGCCAAAACTTCTCCAATTAAAAAGTTAGGAACGTAAAATTTTGCAACTCGAGTACTTTCTATTTATGTAGTGTATATAGTGAAAATCAAAAAGATCGGGCAAATGTAACATATAGCCCCCATACAACCGATTGTTCAGATATAAGGTTTTTTGACCAAAACTTCTGCAATTAAAAAGTTAGGAACGTAAAATTTTGCAACTCGAGTACTTTCTATTTATGTAGTGTATATAGTGAAAATCAAAAAGATCGGGCAAATGTAACATATAGCCCCCATACAACCGATTGTTCAGATATAAGGTTTTTTGACCAAAACTTCTGCAATTAAAAAGTTAGGAACGTAAAATTTTGCAACTCGAGTACTTTCTATTTATGTAGTATATATAGTGAAAATCAACAAGATCGGGCAAATGTAACATATAGCCCCCATACAACCGATTGTTCAGATATAAGGTTTTTTGGCCAAAACTTCTGCAATTAAAAAGTTAGGTACATAAAATTTTGCAACTTGAGTACTTTCAATTTATGTAGTGTGTAGAGGAAAATTAAGAAGATCGGGTAAATATAACATATAGCCCCATACAACCGGTTGTTCCGATATAAGGGTTTTTGGCCAATACTTCCGCATTTAAAAAGTTAGGAACGTAAAATATTGCACCTTTAGTACTTTCTAAATATGTAATGTGTATAGTGTAAGTCAGTACAATTGAACACGTATGATATATAGCCTCCATACAATCGATTGTTCCGATAACTCGGATCCTATTATTTTGTAAGTTTTTTTTAAATTATAACAAAGATGTGTAAAGTGTATAGTAAATATAGTTAAATTGAAACAGGCTGTACTGGGGATCGAACAGTCAAAATCGTGACTCTTATTCATGAAAGGTATTTAGCCTTCGGCACAGCCGAAGACAGCTTTCCTTACTTGTTTTAAATAAATTTTTTCCATTTGATCTCCGACAATTCAGGTATGCATAGTAATAATAAAAATTGCATTGTATATAAAAATAAAAATATAGTTTAAAAAAACTAAAACTCACGCTTTTAGAGAGTATTGAACTAAAAAGTTGAAAATAATTTTAGAAACCCTACACAGTAGTATTGTGGAAAAAGCGTGGTCCGCTTTGTTCCATAATCTTCGTTTTTTATTTAAATTATTTTTACCTTTTTAGTGCAATATTCTTTAAAAGCGCGTGTTTTCGCTTTTTAAACTATATTTATTTTTTACTTTTTAGTTAAATGTGTTATGAAGTAATCGATAAATATATCGAAATATACCGCAGTGCAAACGAAACCTCTGGGTCTCCAATTTCGTTTGATACCCATATTGTAGACAATTTTGAATATTATTGGACAACCTAATTTTGACCGATAACTCAGTTATCGATAAATATATCGAAATATTCCAAAGTCCAATAGAAACCTGTTGAACTTCCCTTTTGTTTGATACCCAGATTGTAGGCATTATGACCTATAACTTAGTTATCGATAAATATATGGAAGTCCAAATGCAACCTCCTATCGTTTGACACCCATATTGAAGGCACATTTCAAGGTTTTTGTGACAGTCATATGCCACTATCGGGTAGACTGAAGTAAAGTTACATACAAACAAGCAAACATACATATGAATGTATGTACAAGTAAAGCTAATGAAAGCGTAGTAAAGAAACTAGTATTATGTGGGAAAAGCGTCGAGCGCTCGATATACGAAAATTGTGGCACAAAGCGGGCCACGCTTTTTCTACAATACTACTGTGTAGGGTTTCTAAAATTATTTTCAACTTTTTAGTTCAATACTCTCTAAAAGCGTGAGTTTTAGTTTTTTTAAATTATATTTATTTTTCACTTTTTAGTCAAATGTCCTATGAAATTACCGATAAATATATCGAAAAATACAGCAGTCCAACCGAAACCTCTGGACTTCCACTTTCGTTTTATACCCGTATTGTTAGGAAATTTTCAGGTATTTGGCCTCACATTTTGACAATAACTCAGTTATCGATAAATTTATCGAAATATGTCGATGTCCAAATGAAACCTGGGGCCTTCCCCTTTCGTTTGATACCCATATTGTAGAGAAATTTTAAGGTTTTCGGGCAACCACATTTTGACCGATAACTCAGTTATCGATAAATTTGGCGAAATATGTCGATGTCCAAGTGAAACCTGGGGCCTTCACCTTTCGTTTGATACGCATATTGTAGGGAAATTTTAAGGTTTTTGGGCAACCACATTTTGACCGATAACTTAGTTATCGATAAATTTATCGAAATATGTCGATGTCGAAATGAAACCTGGGGCCTTCACCTTTCGTGTGATACCCATATTGTAGGGAAATTTTAAGGTTTTCGGGCAACCACGTTTTGACCGATAACTCAGTTATCGATAAATTTATCGAAATATGTCGATGTCCAAGTGAAACCTGGGGCCTTCACCTTTCGTTTGATACCCATATTGTAGGGAAATTTTAAGGTTTTCAGGCAACCACATTTTGACCGATAACTCAGTTATCGATAAATTTATCAAAATATGTCGATGTCCAAATGAAACCTGGGGCCTTCACCTTTCGTTTGATACCCATATTGTAGGGAAATTTTAAGGTTTTCGGGCAATCACATTTTGACCTATAACTCAGTTATCGATAAATTTATCGAAATATGTCTATGTCCAAGTGAAACCTGGGGCCTTCACCTTTCGTTTGGTACCCATATTGTAGGGCTATTTTAAGGTTTTCGGGCAACCACATTTTGACCGATAACTCAGTTATCGATAAATTTATCGAAATATGTCAATGTCCAAATGAAACCTGGGGCCTTCCCCTTTCGTTTGATACCCATATTGTAGGGAAATTTTAAGGTTTTCGGGCAACCTCATTTTGACTGATAACTCAGTTATCGATAAATTTATCGAAATATGTCGATGTCCAACTGAATCCTGGGGCCTTCCCCTTTCGTTTGATACCCATTTGTAGGGAAATTTTAAGGTTTTCGGGCAACCACATTTTGACCGATAACTCAGTTATCGATAAATTTATCGAAATATGTCAATGTCCAAATGAAACCTGGGGCCTTCCCCTTTCGTTTGATGCCCATATTGTAGGGAATTTTTGAGGTTTTTGGGCAATCATATTTTGACCGATAACTCAGTTATCGATAAATTTATCGAAATATGTCAATGACCAAATGAAATCTGGGCCTTCCCCTTTCATTTGATACCCATATTGTAGGGAAATTTTAAGGTTTTCGGGCAACCTCATTTTGACCGATAACTCAGTTATCGATAAATTCATCGACATATGTCGATGTCCAAATGAAACCTGGGGCCTTCCCCTTTCGTTTGATACCCATATTGTAGGGAAATTTTAAGGTTTTCGGGCAACCAAATTTTGGGCGATAACTCAGTTATCGATAAATTTATCGAAATATGTCGATGTCCAAATGAAACCTGGGGCCTTCGCCTTTCGTTTGATACCCATATTGTAGGGACATTTTACGGTTTTTGGGCCACTGGGGCTTAGACCGAACGAGAGTCACATACATACAAGCAAGCAAACAAACAAACAAACAAGCAAACATCCAAGTGAACCTAATAAAAGCGTGGTAAAAAGGAATGCCATCGGACTTAGGGGTCGTGCATATATGACGTCACGCGATTTTTGGTAGTTTTTGACCCCCCCCCCCCCCCCCTCCCCCCATGTCACACCCAGTCACAAACGCCAGACCCCCCCTCCCCCTCGAATGTCACATCACACCCTTAATAAATATAAATTCAATATTTATTTGACATAAAATCTGATACATATTTAGAATGTTTATATTAATTATTAAATAATATTTGCCAATCGAAAGAATAAAAACGTGCTAAATTTGAAAACGTCCATGGACGTTGCACGCTAGAAAACATGCAAAAAATAACGTGACATCACGTAAGTGCTACTCCCCCCCTCCCCCCATGTCACATTTCGTCACAAATCGCAGACCCCTCCCCCCCTCAAAGAGCGTGACGTCATATATGCACGACCCCTTAGAGAAAAATCACTTTTTCAGAAGTTTGAAGTGTGATATTAAAGAAATTATTGCATTAATAGTGTCATCTCTTAACCTGGACCTGAATTTGTTGCATATATAAATACAAGATAACTTAAATGTATTTAAAAACTTATTTTCGGTGAACCCGGGATTTAGGTCTAGTAATCCCGGGATTTTCGGGACTTAAAAAACAACGGGATCCTGGAATCCCGGGATTGGAATTCCTAGTATTGGACCAAACTTTTTTAAGTTTTTCGAAGTTAGCCTCCAAAACTGAGTTACAGGCTTTCGAAGTTCGAAGTTGGACCCTTCGAAAATTTGGTTTTCTAATTGTTTTGTTTAAGAAATTAAAAAATACACTTTCAAATAAAAAGAAAGTGCACCAATCAAGTAAGAGGAGCAAGAAGGCCACGCCCACATTTAACCTTTTTCAATTTTTTCACATTCTGCTAAACGTAGATATGTACATATGTATGTTATAATTGAAAATAACTTGATAACAAAGACCAATGTAGAACACTATTGTTCAGCGCACCACCCAACGGTCTATAAGAGCGCAAAGGGTGACAAAAAATAAGATATCTGTGGAATGGTACGAAAGGAAAAACATTTTTTATTACTAAAGATGACCGTTTTTCGCACTATTTGACATACACAGAGCCAAAAAGTTCACCTATAATCAAAGAGATCGACGTATAAAAAAGCTTTTTGGCCGGGGAGAGCGAGTGGGGACAAATTTGAAGAAATTTGTGCTAGGAAATCTTTTTGATTTTAGCTTGAATTTCTTCTGAAATTTTTTGAAAAGGAAATCGGCCAAAAAGAAGGAGTTAGCTTCTTATTTATGAATTTTTTATGTACTTTTGTCAAAAACGTTCAATTGTTAGAAGAAAGCTGCTTGTTTTTATGATATATGAGAACATCCTCTTATTTTCACTAGATTCATATTGAATTTTTTAAAAAGGAAAACTATTTATTTTTAAAAGATCCCTTATTAATTCAAATTTTGCTATTAACGTCTCAACATATGTACATAAAAGTATACCTTCTTCAAATGTGTAATTCGACGCTACCAAGCACAAGTACCCGATAGCATCACGGTAGAGATCTCCGTTCAGCAGTTAATAATTCTTAGTTCGATTCGCGGTGAAGGCATTAAGGCAAGTGGACATGTGGTGAGGCAAAAAGAACAAAGGTTTAATTAGACGTTGGCAAGTTAAGTACGATGGCATGGTAGTGTAGCTTAGACTAACTGACTAGACATCTGGGTTGAGCGTTAATTTTTTTTTTTTTTAATTTGAAATATTAAGAAGAAAATCTATGAGTGTCAAGTTAGCTAAGAACCCTAATGCAATCGAGTCGGTACCAGGTGGATAATTTGCCGTTATTTTGCCGTGATTTTGCCGGGAAAGAATTAATTTTGCCGTGTAATTTTTTCCCGGAATTTTGGGGTGCTTTGCTAACTTGATATCAACTTAGCTAATCACCCTAATGAAAACGGTGTTAGAGACAAGATATCGAAACCGGACTTATTTCATATTTTGCCGTTATTTAATTTTGCCGGGCAATTAGTTTTGGACTTTTTCATATACGAAGTTTCGTGTCAACTTAGCTAAGCACCCTAATGAAAACGGTGTTAGAGACAAGATATCGAAACCGGACTTGTTTCATATTTTGCCGTTATTTTGCCGTGATTTTGCCAGGAAAGAATTAATTTTGCCGGGTAATTTTTTCCCGGAATTTTGGGGTGCTTTGCTAACTTGATATCAACTTAGCTAAGCACCCTAATGAAAACGGTGTTAGAGACAAGATATCGAAACCGGACTTGTTTCATATTTTGCCGTTATTTTGCCGTTATTTTGCCGTGATTTTGCCGGGAAAGAATAAATTTTGCCGGGCAATTAGTTTTGGACTTTTTCATATACGAAGTTTCGTGTCAACTTAGCTAATCACCCTAATGAAAACGCTGTTAGAGACAATTTGCTTTTCTCAAAACAGGTTGTTATTACAAACTGTTGAACTCGTTCGATTGGTTGAACTATAGTTCAAGAAAGTCGCCGAACTAAGATGTTAGATGTCGGTTGCGAAACGCATATCGTACCATCTTAAATTACGTGACACTTTCGTCGAACGAGTCGTATTCATCTCTACATATGGCCAAATTCGCCAGAAACGAAACCACAAAAACATTTTTGGTTTAAATTTTGGGTGTTTTTCATTGTTTTGGGGTTACACACACATGCCAAAGTATTTTTAATTCGAACTTTTGCACACCGATTTTTTAAGGGTTAATCTTATTTCACAAAAAATCGATAGAACAAACTTGAATATCCATTAACCATTCTTCCGACAAAGAAAAATTTTAATTTGCAAAAAAAAAAAAAATTTACCTCATACAAAGTCTTTTTTGTAATATGCACTGGGAAAAAGTGATTATAGCGGGAAAACTATAGCATTTACAAGAAAAACTTTTGATGGAGGATCACCTCATCAGCAAACTGTAGAAGAAAATTTTTTGACAGATGTTACCATTACCGAAATAATTAAAAGAATACAAAAAAATGCACTTTAAATGGCTACAGAAAAGAATGCTCTGCATATTTTTAATTTTTGTTTACCCTTTATGTCCACTAGTAGGAGAGTTAGATAAACCAAAAAAAAAAACCATGACCCGAATCACTTCCGTATTAAGTGAATTTGCTGTCTTCCTCCCCTGGACCATGTTCTTTCTTTAGAAATTTTTGGATGTCTGAACCTTATACGGGTGTACCACATTATCCCCAAAACCAAAGTCCCCAAAACAAAATCCCCAAATCAAAATCCCCAAAATCAAAATCCCCAAAACCAAAATCCCCTAATTCAAAATCCTCAAACTCAGAATCCCCAAAATCAAAATCCCCAAAATCAAAATCCCCAACGTGAAATCCCCATTTTATGTGTGAAATAAATTCAAATTAGGTTTCAAATCGCCGCGATTTTCAACCTAATTTGAATTTATTTCACACATAAAATGGGTTTTGAACTATTGGGTTTGCAGGTAGTGAGTTGGCTATTTTGCAATTGAAACTAATACGCAGCAGTAGCTAAGTCGATAGAGTCTTCGTTTATCACGCAACTGGCGTGAGTTCAATGCCTGATCCATGCTCAATATTTTTTAAACTTTTATATAATTTGTTTTAAATTTTTATTTAATAAATTAATCAGCTTTTTGTTTTACAACTGTATTCTGTAACTCAGTCCCATCTCAAACCACTTAATTTGTGATATTTCCTTATTCGTATTACACTTCGTTCTTTCTTTGTATTTTTCATAGAAAAAATAAAGTCACAACAATAATTTACAAAGAATGCAAAAAAACCAAAAAATACGTCAAAATAAACATTTGAAATAACAATAATTCCCTCACAGCAAATTTTGGTAAAGAGCTTAGGTTCGCCGTCAAAAAGAAAACATCATTCCCATTGATCCTAAATTGATGCTAAAAAAAGTTATTTTTTTGGACTTTTCTCGAAAAGTGTTAGTTTTTTCGAAAAATGACTTGAAACCAAGTTTTAAACATGGAAATTCTCTACAAATATCGTCCTTCATTTTTTCTCTAAATATCGCGACTGTAAAATTAGCTCTGGAAATTATAAGAAAATATCTGCCACGAATGGACTTTTAAGGATTTTTCTCGAAAACGTTAGTATGCGGAGACAAATTTTCTCTTACCGTTTTCTTGTCACGAAGTTCCCCATTGACAATGATAATAGTTATTTTTGTAAAGTCCATAGTTCTCGAGCTAGAGTCACCTTTTCTCCTTACATAATATAAAAAGCTACTATTCCGGTAAATTTAGTTTATGTTGTAAAACAAAAGATCCCACAGAGCCATTTTTTTGTCAGGAGCTTAGGTTCGCCCCCAGGAAGAAAACTGAAAAATTCGCTTCGATCCGCGTTGTGCGAAAAAAGTTATTCTTGGTCAAGAAAAAGAGTTTTTTTATATTTTTCTCGACTTTTTACCCCGAATAACTTTTTTACATGGTTTATTCAAAACATGGGGATTTTGGATTTGGGGATTTTGATTTTAGGGATAATTTTTTTGGGGGATTTTTTAAAAGCTGGGTATTTTGTGTTTGGGGATTTAGTGGCACTCCCATCAAAAGACGCGTCTTGACTCCAGAATCAATAATCCGAAAGCGGAAATTAAAAATTTTATTTTAGAGATATTTGCAATCAAAGTTGCAAGTTTTCATGTGGTTGTTGTAATGGCCCTAAAAATATGCCATATAATGCGTACCGTGGCACGTTGCCACGGTTCAGGCAACCACCCGGACTTGGGATGGCGTAGCCCAGGGTTATTTTTTACAACTCGGAAAGGTGTTCTGCACATAAAAAGTATGGATTACGCCCCCGGTTTTGGACCGATATTTGGTAATTTTTTGGTTTTTTGCCAGTAACTTTTCACAGATATAATAGGGGGACTCATCAAAGCTTATAAACACCTTATAAAGCGTGTAAACGTATAAATTTATCAAGTGTGTAAATGAAGTGTCAAAATTTGTATGGAACGCAGTTTACACAAATTTGATAAACTTCCGCGTCGATTTTGGTGTGTAATAGAGTGCGTAAATTTATACAATGCAATGACGACGTTCGACATGTAATTTCTTTAATACATTCAATGCACACAAAAAGAGACAAAAAGAGAAGAATATGGTGAAAGTGGGTCGAAAATTACTTTTTTAATGAGAATTTCTAAATAAAAAGTTTTTGTTTGACATCAAGTATAAATTTATCTAGGGCGTTCATCTAACTGAGCTGAACTTATAAGAGTTGATGAATCGCCTTAATATTTTTAATTTCCGCTTTCGGATTATTCATACTGGAGTCAAGACGCGTCATTTGATACCAACATCGATAATTTTGGACCACCATTAACCATTGTAAAATGGTACCATTTTTTTCCATTTATTATATACGTGTTAAACCTTTAAAACTGTATACTACATGTTGAAAATAATCTGACCTTTTCAATAATGTGAAGCAACTCCCAAACCTACTTCCAAAATCTATAACGTAACAGTCCATACAAAGTGGCAAATAACTCTTAAATAAGAAGACCTACAAAAATTTTCATATAAATAGAAAATGTTACTTCAGAACATTATTTAGAAAAAGAATTTTTCTAAAACGGGGTCGCCCCTCGGCAGTAGTCTGGCAAACTCTCCGGGTGTATTTCTGCCATGAGAAGCTTCTCAGCAAAAAATTCATTTGCTTTGCAAGTGCCGTTCGGAGTCGGCAAAAAACTGTAGGTCCCGCCAACTTGTAGGAAAAACTCAAAAAAAGCAACACACCACAAGTTGGAAAGAGAAGCTCGGCTAAAAATCTCGTTAGAGGTTATGATGATAACCTGTAGGTATATCGCCGCCATTAGTTTTTTTTTTTTTTTTTTTTTTTACTTCAGAAGTGCACTTTACGATGCATATGCCAAAAACATTGAAAGTGTCCAAATCGACCTATTTTTGTAGTAGTTTGTATTGAAAAGTGAGTCTGATTGTAACGTAACAGTCCGCGATTTTGGCCATATAATAAAATTGTAAAATTATCTTTCACTGCTGCATTATTATAGGTCTAACTTCGATATCTCGACCGACATCGAAGTTATTGGCCGACTTCGAAGCTATTACACCCAGCCGTCTGCGGGATAACATATGCCGGGTAGCCCGGCCCGGGTTATACATACATATGTGAACGAATTATATTTCAAACGTGCGAGGCGTTCGCTTACGTTTGTAATCAGGGTTTCTCTTATGTGGCTGATACATTACATAATCTTCATTATTATTATTATTATTATTATTACAAATATTATTATTATTATAAACTCCCAAAAACGAAGAAGATTTGAGCAGATTTAAGGAAACGAAATTACGATTTGACCGCTACTGTCACCGATAAATAAACAACAGTAGCAAGGACAACTACCAAAATTACGATTTTACCGCTACTGGACACTAGAGTCACCAAAAAATAAACAATCCTCAGCGACATCTAGTTTTAAACCGCAAGTAATACAACCAAAGCACTAGAAGGCGCCGATTGTTAATCTTTAATTTTGCAAAAGGGCTTTTTTATATGAAAAAAAAACGCTGTTTCTCAAGTTGAGAAAGGGATAGTTCTCAACTTGTACTCCAATGGGATTCTCTAATTGGACTGAAGGGTACGAATGCGACTCTGAAAATAAATAGCGAACAAATATAAACCATGATTTTTCTAAGTTAAGACGCCATGAATTAGTTGACACACATTTTTGTTTACATAAATTTTAGTCTAAGCTCTTCAACATTAATTTGAATATTAGATGCTGGAGATTGGAGAATATGTTGGATATCAACTTGAGAACTGCAAAGTTATCAAAATATGTACCTCTAAGGTTGGATAATGATGTTGGATATCAACTTGAGATCTACAAAGTTATCTAAGGTTGGAGAAAAATTGCAGAATTGTGTTGGATATCAACTTCAGAACTATACAGTTTTTTAAAGGTTGGAGAAAAAGTTGAGCCATGTTTGCTAGGTAAATGCAAAGTGGAGTTTCTAAATAAGTTTAAATAAATAAAAAAGAAGCTACTCTTATGTATATTAAAATTTTGGTCATACTTGGATATGTATTTCAAGTTTCATACAATCTAAAATTGCGATAAGTACAAGAGATGTATGTAGGTATACATATACTTATAGCTTTAGCGTTATACCTAAAAGGTGCGCAACGTTCATTTTCGACAATTTTGTGCGAATATTATTATGAATCACACCGGTGGTGACAAATGGTCGAAGCCAAGACGTATGCCATGCCAGCTAACTTCATTTGCAATTGGGTATTTGTTCGGAGATAGGTATGTGCTTGTATGTATTTGTTATGTAAATTCAAAAGCAAACACTGAAACTGGTTTTTGATTTTTGGTTAAACATTGAAGCCGCTTTAATGGTAAAATTGTTTATGAAAAAATAATAATCGATTGCTTTATGTTTTACATCGGTACTTCACTGTGAGTCATATATATAAAAAAATGCACATACATATTGACGGCTGAGTGGAAGATCGACCATTTTTTCAAAAACGGCCTATCTGAGACGTTTTTCAAAAGAGCGTTATCAGAACTCGATTCAGCTGAAAATGTATTGTATTTTCCTTTAGATAGGACGTTCTTGAAACTCATTCTGATATGTGGCCTTCTTGATCTAAATTTTGGAAAATCGCATTATTGTAAAAATATTTGAAATAGGGTAATCTTCCACTCCGTCACATAGAATAATTATAGAAATTATTGGAATCGCCTCGGTATTGATAATAATAGCAATAATATTACCTAAGGCAGTGTATTTTAAGTATGCACAGGTTTAGTTCTTATGAGTGTGCTAAATTTAGGTCAGTCAAATGCGGTTAGTGCGAAATGATACCTGCCAATATTTACTACAATTTTATCATATGCTTATGTAAGTATGTTCATATGTACAGCTGTGTTCATGAAAACAGTAGAGCCGGTGAGGCCAACATTCGAAGTGCGAAACTGCAATTTAAAATATCACGCAGTAAAAGTTAGTCCGGTCAATATAGACATTTGAAAGAACAATAATTCCCACAGATCCAATTTTGCATACAGCTTAGGTTTACTTTCTGATAGAAAACCTCACACTGAGAGAAATGCATTGAGTTTGATGCAATATTCATTCAGAATGAGCGAGTTATCAAATATTATTTGCTCCCAATAAAAAGTAAAATGACATGTCAACCATTTCGATATGATGTACTATTTTTTATATTAATTTAATGTGATATCAATAATTATGGATGTTCGATCCATAGATTTCCCTCCGTGCAAAAGTCCTTATCGATCCCATGTGTGCTGAAAAAGTTATTCGGGGTCAAAGGTCTAAATTTTATGTTTTTTGGACTTTTTTCGAAAACGGTAAGTTTTTTCGAAAAATTACCAAAGACCTGGAAATTCTCTACAAATATGGTCCTACCATTTTTTCTCTAAGAGTCACCACTTCTGAGATATCGCGATTGTAAAATTAGCTCTGGAAATTATATGAAATTATATTATTTGCAACCGATTATAAAGGCAAGTTTCAACCCTTAGTGTCTTTCATATTACCTTTTGCCTAATTTTGTTTACAAATACCGCTTATGTTGTAACTAATACCATTTAAGTGGGTTCTCAAAGCTTTACACAATATTCATAAAAACTCTTCAAATTTAGGCCTAGATTTTGAACTTTTGACCTGGGCTCTCTAGAAAAAAATCTGATTATGCAGTTTTGGAGCCCATTAAATTTTAGTCTAACAAAATGCAAATCTAAAGGATCTCTGAAAGCTCGTTGATTTAAAAATTTTTTTTTTTGTGTATTTTTTCTCCATATAACGAAATCATACAACTTTTTTTTGTATGGGAAAAATGCGAAGGTGAGTGAAAAAAATTTTTTGTTGAAACTCGCCTTTATAATCGGTTGCAAATGGGTTGGCCACCGCAGTATATGCAATGTATTGGCTTTCAGGATTTTTCTCGAAAACTTTAATATGCATAGAAAAATTCTCTTTTGCAGTTTATTTGTCACGAAATTCCCCATCGACAATGAAAATTGTTAGTGTTTGCTGGGTTGAGCACTTATGGTCATCCAAATAAAACAAGTTTTTTTTGGTTTTGTTTTTGTATTTTCCCTACGCGTTACGACGAGGTCCGTCAAGCTGCACCCCCCCACGACGGATTTCAAATTTGAAAAGCTAGGAATTATGTGCTATTTATGTGCTAATTTGTTCCCAAAAAAAAAAATTTTGTGCTCAATTTTTAAGTACTTTTTTTAAAACCTCAAAAGTGGGGGGTGCAGCTTGACGTCAAGCTACACCCCCCCCACAGAAGCGATGGGATTTAAGGTAACATTTGTATGTGGGAATTATGTGCTATTTATGTGCTCCAGGATTAGCTGTTCGGGGGTGCCGAAAAACAGAGGCTGTTGGCAAAGGGGGTAGGGGTCAAAACCCCC
>CAXKVI010000004.1:75646742-75720141 GCA_964058755.1 Campiglossa producta
CACTGGTCCAATATGTGTACAGCTGTTTGGCAAACTGCGCATTTATGGGCACCAGTCGGATTATGCCCTTTTGAACAAGCAGGACATTCAGGATAGTCAGATTTCTCGTTCATTTTTGGGAACAAATTAGCACATAAATAGCACATAATTCCTGGTCTATCTAATTGGAAATCTGGCAATGGGGGGTTTTGACCCCTACCCCATTTGCCCACAGCCTCTGTTTTTCGGCACCCCGAACAGCTTATCTTGGAGCACAAAAATAGCACATAATTCCCACACATAAATTTTACCTTAAATCCCATTGTTTCTGTGGGGGGGGGGGGGGGGGGGGGGTGTAGCTTGACGTCAAGCTGCACCCCCCACTTTTGAGGTTTTAAAAAAAGTACTTAAAATTGAGCACAAAAATTTTTTTTTTGGGAACAAATTAGCACATAAATAGCACATAATTCCCACATACAAATTTTACCTTAAATCCCATCGCTTCTGTGGGGGAGGGTGTAGCTTGACGTCAAGCTGCACCCCCCACTTTTGAGGTTTTAAAAAAAGTACTTAAAAATTGAGCACAAATTTTTTTTTTGGGAACAAATTAGCACATAAATAGCACATAATTCCCACATATAAATTTTACCTTAAATCCCATTGTTTCTGTGGGTGGGGGGGGGAGGGGGTTTAGCTTGACGTCAAGCTGCACCCCCCACTTTTGAGGTTTTAAAAAAAGTACTTAAAAATTGAGCACAAAAATTTTTTTTTGGGAACAAATTAGCACATAAATAGCACATAATTCCCACATATAAATTTTACCTTGAATCCCATTGTTTTCTGTGGGGGGGTGCAGACGTCAAGCTGCACCCCCCACTTTTGAGGTTTTAAAAAAAGTACTTAAAAACTGAGCACAAAAATTTTTTTTTGGGAACAAATTAGCACATAAATAGCACATAATTCCCGGTCTATCCAATTGGAAATCTGGGCAATGGGCGGTTTTGACCCCTACCCCCTTTGCCCACAGCCTCTGTTTTTCGGCACCCCGAACAGCTAATCCTGGAGCACATAAATAGCACATAATTCCCACATACAAATGTTACCTTAAATCCCATCGCTTCTGTTGGGGGGGGTGTAGGTTGACGTCAAGCTGCACCCCCCACTTTTGAGGTTTTAAAAAAGTACTTAAAAATTGAGCAATAAAAAATTTTTTTTTTTGGGAACAAATTAGCACATAAATAGCACATAAATTCCTGGTCTATCCAATTGGAAATCTGGCAATGGGGGGTTTTGACCCCTACCCCCTTTGCCCACAGCCTCTGTTTTTCGGCACCCCGAACAGCTAATCCTGGAGCACATAAATAGCACATAATTCCCACATACAAATTTTACCTTAAATCCCATCGCTTCTGTGGGGGGGGGATGTAGGTTGACGTCACTTAAAAATTGAGCAACACAAAAAATCTTTTTGGAAATGTTGAGCACATAAATAGCACATAATTCCTGGCCTATCCAATTGGAAATCCAGTGATGGGGGATTTTGACCCCCTCCCCCTTTGCCCACAGCCTCTGTTTTTCGGCACCCCGAACAGCTAATCCTGGAGCACATAAATAGCACATAATTCCCACATACAAATTTTACCTTCTGTGGGGGGGGGGGGGGTGTAGCTTGACGTCAAGCTGCACCCCCCACTTTTGAGGTTTTAAAAAAAGTACTTAAAAATTGAGCACAAAATTTTTTTTTTGGGAACAAATTAGCACATAAATAGCACATAATTCCTAGCTTTTCAAATTTGAAATCCGTCTTCGTTTTTTATTTAATTTATTTTTACCTTTTTAGTGCTATATTCTTTAAAAGCGTGTGTTTTCGCTTTTAACCTATATTTATTTTTTAGTTAAATGTGTTATGAAGTAATCGATAAATATATCGAAGTATACCGCAGTGCAAACGAAACCTCTGGGCCTCCACTTTCGTTTGATACCCACATTGTAGGCAATTTTCAATATTATTGTACAATCTTATTTTGACCGATAACTCAGTTATCGATAAATATGAATGTACATATATACAAGTAAAGCTAATGAAAGCGTAGTAAAAAACTAGCATTATGTGGGAAAAGCGTCTTGCGCTCGATATACCAAAATTATGGCACAAAGCGGGCCACGCTTTTTCCACAAGACTACTGTGTAGGGGTTTTAAAATTATTTTCAACTTTTTAGTTCATTGCACTCTAAAAGCGTGAGTTTTAGTTTTTTTAAACTATATTTATTTTTTACTTTTTAGTCAAATGTCCCTTTCGTTTGATACTCATATTGTAGGGAATTTTAAGTTATTTGGGCCTCACATTTTGACGAAAACTCAGTTATCGATAAATATATCGAAATATATCGAAGTCCAAATGAAACCTGGGGCCTTCCCCTTTCGTTTGATACCCATATTGTAGGGAATTTTTGAGGTTTTCGGGCAACCACATTTTGACCGATAACTCAGTTATCGATAAATTTATCGAAATATTTCGAAGTCCAAATGAAACCTGGGGTCTTCCCCTTTCGTTTTATACCCATATTGTAGGGAAATTTTAAGGTTTTCGGGCAACCACATTTTGACCGATAACTCAGTTATCGATAAATTTATCGAAGTCCAAATGAAACCTGGGGTCTTCCCCTTTCGTTTGATACCCATATTGTAGGGAAATTTTAAGGTTTTCGGGCAACCACATTTTGACCGATAACTCAGTTATCGATAAATTTATCGAAATATATCGAGGTCCAAATGAAACCTGAGGTCTTCCCCTTTCGTTTGCTACCCATATTGTAGGGGCATTTTACGGTTTTTGGGCCACTGGGGCTTAGACCGAACGAGAGTTTACATACATACAAACAAGCAACCATACAAGTGAACCTAATAAAAGCGTGGTAAAAAGAAGTTCAATAAGCCATGTCCGTCCGTCTGTCCGTCCGTCCGTCTGTGTACACGATAACTTGAGTAAAATTGAGATATTTGCATGAAATTTTGTATACAGGTTACTTTCTGGCCAAGGTAGGTTGCTTTTGAAAATGGGTGAAATCGGATGATAACCACGCCCCCTTTTTCGATATCGAAAATTTCGAAATCACACAAATTGACATATCTCGGCAGCTGAAAAGGCTAAAATGATATAATTTTATAGGTAAATCCCCCCGGTCATTCTCTTATGATTTTTCCATAAATTTTTTGGAGTGGGCGTGGCACCGCACGTGGTACAAAGCATACTAGTATCGTTGGGAGTATACCTGATGAAATTGGATTAAATCGCCCTCCAACCACGCCCACTTTCGATATCGAAAATTTCGAAAATCACCTAAATTGACATAATTCGGTAACGGAAATGGCTAAAATGATATAGTTTGGTAGGATGAACCCCCTAGTCATTCTATTATGATTTTTTGATAGGCATCGCCCACTTTTCAGGGAGCCATATTTGAAAATTTCACGGGTCATAACATTTAAACTGATTACGGTAGAACGATGAAATTGGTACAAGCATACCTGATGTAATTGGACGAAATCGCTTCACGACCACGCCCACTTTCGATATGGAAAATTTCGAAAATCACATAAATTGACATAATTCGGTAAGGTAAATAGCTAAGATAGTAAAAACTTTAAGTAAATCCTCCTAGGGCCTATATCATTGTTATCCCGTTCTGAAAATTGCCGCTGGGTATGTAATGTTCGGTTCACCCGAACTTAGACTTCCTTACTTGTTATCACTTAGGGCCACTTGCATAAAAGCCGATTAAGCCTAATCGGTGATTAACTTGACAGCTAACCATACAAAATACGTCAATTAAACTCCGGTTAGTCGTTATCAGCTTTTATGCAAGCGGCCCTTAGTGTTGACATTAAGTATGTTAGTTTTGTAAAGCCTATAGTTCTCGAGCTATAAATGGTAACCAATTTCTAAAAATGGTAACCAATCAGGAGCAATTCAAATTGGCTATTGAATCTATTTTTCAATTCTAACTGGGGTTTTCAAGCTAAGCTAAACTATATCTTCTTACACGCATTTCTGTATCCTCTTTATATTTTATACTTACGTCTGACGGTATGTTTTAGATTGATTGTAAAGATTAATAAATAATTAGTAGTGATAAGTTACTTTTTCGTTCAATTAAGAAAATTGTAATAATTTAATGTGATGAGATATGGCAAGTTAAAAGACTCTTTCTTAGTTGTGTCCTAACAAAATAATAATAAATAAATGTATCAAAAAATACTAGTCCGGTAAAAAACCTAAAATTTTGACATTTGACCCCGAATCACTTTTTTAGCACACGTGGGATCGATGAGGACTTTTGAGGTTTTCTATCTGAAGGTAAACCTAAGCTGTATGCAAAAATTTGGCTCTGTTGGAACTATTGTTATTTAACCATTATTTTTATGTCTATATTGACCGGACTAAGTTGTTAGGAAAGTATTGTCATTATTATTATTATTATTATTATTATTATTATTATTATTATTATTATTATCATTATTATTATTATCATTATTATAAGGGCTTATTACACCGCGACCATTTACCCTATCTATTGTGTGACCTTTCAGATTATTGCTGTATGCGGAGGCTCTCTATAAATTTGAGCACCTCCTCAGGTTTTTTATTCCATATCACGAACGGATTGAGAGTGACCCCACCTAGGTAGCGGAGCTGTTGGTATTGCTCAATGTCATTGGAAAAGCCGTATTAGCTTTGAAGGGAAAAGAGATGGTGTGTGTCGATTCTTTTATCATAGGTCTTCGCCAGGATTTGGCATATTGTGAAAATCTGGTCGATGGTAGACTTACCAGGTCTAAAGCCACACTGATAAGGTCCAGGGCCGGATTAACACATTCGCGGCCCGTAGGCAAAAATCCTGTCGGGGCCCCTAGACAATGTATTTTTTGAAAAAAAAAAAAAAAAATCCGCGTGTACCAGTACACGTGAAAGGGGTTAACTTCCTAAATTCAGAAATAACGAAATATGACTAAGGTGTATTCGAGAATGGTTTAGATTCACAATTTCTTACTTCCGCGGAAGTGGACCAGGGAACCGATAAATTCGAAAATATCTTATACATAGTGAGTTTTCCTTTAAATTCGGTACGTGGGAAGAATTATGCCTAAATTAACAGGAGCAAATACGAATGGGATATAGAGGAGAGGGGCGTGGTAGAAGGAAAGAGGGGAATGAAGAGAAAAAGGGAGGGAGATAGTGTGAAGGCGAAGAAAGATAGGAAGGAGAGTTGTGAAAGGGGGGACACATATGGGCAAATCCCAAATAGTGTTACATTTTTGCCAAAAAAAATAAAAAATTGAAACATCGAAGCACAAAAATAACCTTTTTTCTGGTATATTGGTAGATAAAGAGGAGCTTAAATTTATCAGCGTAATTCGTCTTACATAATGCCTCAAAAAGATATAGTCAATAGATCGAAGATTATATATATAAATTCAAGTCGCAGTGTTTAATATACATTTATTTAAACACTACTGCACCGATTTTGTTGAAATTGTATCAAAGTGTAGAGATATGTGCAGGTTATATTTAGGCAAAAATTAGGAGATATTGTTAACAATTAAACCCGAAAAATCGTCAAATATTTTTTAAAGCGAAGTTGGTTATTCAATAGCATTAACACTTTCCCTGCGATCATTTTGAAATTTTAGCAACATACCGATATATAAACGGAGAATGATTTGGAAAAAAATTTTCGATATCCGATAACCGCTTTTTGTTATATCGATAAAAGTAAAACCCGGAAAATCGTTAAATATTTTTGCTAACTTGGGCAATTCTCTACCAATTATGTTAAAAGTTTAGCAGCATGTAGATATTTATATAAAGCAATCTTCGATAAACTTTTTTTGATACCCGAAACCCGGTTTTTGAGATATCGTCGAAAATATCAAATTAAAAAAAAAAAATTTGTTGCCACTTCTACTGGTGAACCAGTGAGAGATATGCCCAAACGCTCAAAGGCAATTTTGAAGAGCGTAAAATTCCCTAAAAGGCCCCTTAAACCGATTCAGAAAATTGCAAAAGGCATCCCAATAATAGAAATTTGAATGAATTCTGAGCGAAAAAATTCTAATTTTTCTAAATTCTAATAAAAATTTCAAGTTCTAAATAGTAAAATATGAACAATATATGTATTGGTCAAAAAACCAACAAAAAGTATGAAAGCCACTAAAACTTCGGCAAAGTTATCATTCAATATTTTGGGAGAATTAATTCTTTAATTAAATTTTTTTTATATGTTTGTATTGTTGCAATATCTGTACTAAATTTGTGTTTTAGGTCACTGACGCTTAAATAAAAGTTAGTTTAGAAGTAGTTAAATACATGTTTTCCAATTTTTTTTACGGTTTCTGATATCTCTCGAAAATTGCCCATATTTGCCCCTTGTACAAATTTCAATAACTTTCGTTATGTTAATCTTTCAAAATGAGGCATTTGGTTTTATACTAATGTAGTATAGGACAACAAATTACAAAAGTGTAACACGTAATAAAAGTAACAAGTTCCAGGAATGGTGTGATCGAAATTTGCTAATGATCAATATCGATAAATGCTGCTCGGTCACCTTCAACAAAATTAGATTTCCACTCATATCTTCGTATTCTATTTCTGGTTCTGTCCTCAGTTCTAGTTATAAAATCAAAGACCTTGGGGTTGTTTTTGATTCGAATTTCACTTTTATTGAGCACCTGAATTACATCATACCTAAAGCATATTCCTCTTTAGCTTTCATTAGACGAAATAGTTCAGAATTTAAGGATCCTTATACTAAAAAATTACTGTTTAGTACATTTGTTCGGTCCAAATTGGAATATGCTTCTATAATCTGGAATCCGTTTTATGAAGTGCATTCCAATAGACTTGAACGTATACAAAAAAAGTTTCTAAAATTTGCATTATCCAGCGTTAGGTTTGATATGCCTATTCCGTCTTATGTTCCGCAGTGCAGACTGATCAGTCTGCATACTCTTGCCAGTAGGCGATTGATATCTGGTTTAGTTTTTATACGAGATGTTCTCAATGGGACTATTGATTGCCCGTTTTTATTGCGTTGTATTAAACTCAATGTTCCCGCTAGAAACTTGCGGCATCATGATTTTTTTGCTATCGACCTCTGCAGAACAAGGTATGCTCAAAATGAACCAATTATCAGGCTACTAGCGGAATTTAATTTGTTATGTAGAGAAATAAATTTAGATATATTTGAAAATCGCAATGTATTTAAAGAAAATCTTTGTTTGTACTATTTTTAATATAATTAAAACCTATGTACGTCTTAGTCTGTAAGGTTTGTAAACCATAGACTTAATAAATAAATATAAATAAATATAAAAGTAATACTGTAGCTGTGCCTACAAAAAAACATGCTACCGTAAAAAAGTTACGCACCAAAGTAGCTCGACATTTATGCCTATACCTTGAAAACTAAAGGGAGCACATGAAATTCAAAACCACCGAAAGTTTTGCTGTATGTTATAGTACATTTATACTGCACCAAATTTGGCGAATTTGAATGTGTCATTTCGAACCTGTTTACACTGGCAAATTTGCATTTGGCTTCACCTTCCCTGCAAGAATATTCTACCAGAATACAAAGCCACCGAAAGAAAATGCACCACCTTGATGTTTTAGACACATGTAGAGTAATAATAAATGAAGAATCAAGAAGGCTTCTCTCTTTTCTTAGTGGAACTGGTCCAATATCATAAAAAAAAATAGTTGAAATTGTTATTTCGAACTGTGCATAATCCAAAAGTCTTCACACGTTAATTACCCATTAAGGTTCTTGCTGGGCAATTCTAAATTTGGAACACAGGCAGTGTTGCTATTTTGAGGAATTGTGGATTGTATTGTTCAGCGAATGAGGCCAAATGCGATGGAATTCCAAATTTGGAAAATGAAATTTGTATGGAAAAAAGCGCCAAATTTGCAATTTTTCGCCAAATTTACCAAATTTGGTGCTGTGTAAATGTACTATTAGGCTATCATTGTGTACAACCAAAATTTTAATACGCCGTTGCCTCAAAAAGTTATAAGCACAAAATCATAAATATTGAAAATGGCCAAAAACAGAGTATCGCTACTTTCATTGATGATAACATTTTTTTTTATTGGAGGAGCACATTAACCTCGCTTACATTTTTAGAACCTCCTTCTCAAAAACTACACCCTGGTAAAATTTCAGAGCGATACATTGATGCCTCAAAATTTTATAGACCAAATATCAAAAAGAAAATTAAGAGTATTACTCGAAAAAGCGATAAATTCGACGTTTTTCGCCTCTCAAAGTTCTGTAAAAACTTATTGTCTACATTTTTTTCATCCAAATCTTCAGAGAAGATAGTCAATATGTAAAACTAAATATCCATATGCTTTTTCCCCGCTTTAATTCATTAACCGATGTGTAGCATCCGAGTATCCAAAAATGTAACACTATTTGGGATATGCCCATATACACACTGTACTCTGTTTTTTAATGTATATTTGTTGCTACCAATTTTTTTTTACAATTACGGATTTTTTTTATTCTCTTTGTTTACATTCTCTTGAAATTATTAGTTTTGTCTGCAAAATATCACTTGTTTCAGTTTATAATTGTTTACTTATTTTCAGTCTTTGATACACTACCGAAGATGTAAGCAGTGATGCTCGAAGTAGGGTAAAAACCCTACATGTAGGGTTTTTAGGTTGTAAAAATCGAGCGTAGGGGAAAAAGGACAGATTTTTATAAATATGCGATATGTAGGTACTTTTTCGTATAATATATTGTTTAGGTGTTTTTACGGCGACGCATTTGGTATTGTGTAAATGTACTATAAATTTTGCGATGAAAAAGAGTTTTTGTGATTGATAACAGATCTGGCATCACGTTTAGGACAAGGGACTTTTGCAATTCCTCTTTGCAATGACATTCGTTTCTTTTTCGTTGCCGTTGCAGTTCAAATCAGAAAAATTTTCCCCAGCGGTTGTAATATTTTCACGCGCTGCAAGAAGCAAGAAATATATTGTCTTAATTTTCTAACTTGTATACTCTCAGGTGTGGAAAAGAAATTTTGTGTGAGTGTGTGTGCAAATTAATTTAATTTCTTGATTATAGTGCATGATGGAGTCATCAGATTCATCTAGTGCTGATAGCCAGACTACCAAGCGTACAAAATATCGCAAACAGAAGTTCAATATGGGTTGGTTGGAATTGGATGCTTTTAAAGGATGGCTGCAACCTTTAAATGGAAATCTATTATATATAAATGCGCAAACATAACTGGTTCCTCCCTTTTTTGCAATAACCACAATTCTAAGGTATATAAAATTTGGTATGTATCGATATGTCTCGCCGAGCAGGGTGGCCGACAACAAACCAAAAATTAAAAAAAAAATTAATTATAATATGATTTGAACACCACTACAAGTGCTATACACGCATTCGCTGTTATGGGTGTATGTAGGTATGACCACTTGCTTTGTTGTGTTTGCATTCATTGCAGTAGGGTGAGTTGTTTTGTTGGCAGCAATAAGATAACATGAGCCAGCGCGTCAACTTTATTGAGCTTAGGTACAAACAGTGTTTACAAAAACAAAATCTGTGCGTGGGGATTCAGAGAAGCAAATGCTTTTGAAAAAAAGCACAAATAAGCTAGATCATGCACAAGGCCCTTAGTGGATAGACTTAGTGAAATAAAATAAAATGGAAAATTGATAAAATTAAAAAAAAAATAAAATCAGAAATAGAAAAGTGGTTGAAAGTAAAAAAATAAAAATTGTTGGAAATGAAAGGAAAGGGAATAATATAAAATAAATAAAAATGAAACAAAATGAAATAAATAAAATTATTAAATTAAGAAAATAATAGGAAAGGAAAGGGACGGATAAAAGGAAAATAAAGGTAAGTTAAATCAAAGGGAAAGGAAAGGAATGGAAAAGAAAAAAATGAAGGGAAGAAAGGAAATATAATGTAGGTAAAGCAGTGGAAAAGAGAAGCAAAAGGAGAAAGACAAAGAAAGGAAAGAAGAAAAAAAAGAAGGGAAAGAAAATGTAGCGAGGAAGAAGGTATGGAAAATAAATGAAAATAAAAAGAAAGAAAAATAAAGGAAAGAAAGGTAATGAAAAGCTAAAAAAAATAAGTTAAGGAAATGAATGAAAGAAAAAGAAAAGCAAAGGAGTTGCGGAAAGGAACAAAAGAAAATAAGGAAACGGTAGGAAAGGAAAGGTAAGAAAAGGAAAGGTAAGGAAACGGAATGACAGGAAGGGAAATTTAAGAAAAAAAGTGAAAGAAAATAAAGGTAAGAAAAAAATAAAAGAAAAGAAATGAAATGAAAAAAAAATGAATAAAATGAAAGGAAACTAAAGCAACGGAAACGAAAGGAAAGGAAAGAAAAAGAAAATAAAAGGAAAAAAGGAATGTAATGGAAATGGAAAGAAGGATCAGGTAAGAATATAAAAGAAAAGAACAGAGAAGAACAGAAAAGAAAGAAAGAAAGAAGGGAAATAAAATGAAATGAAAGAAGAGAAAAGGAAAGAAAAGGAAAAGAACGGAGAAGATAAAGAAAGGAAATAAAAGGGAAGAGAAGGAAAGAAAAGCAAAAGAAATTAATTCAGATGAAAGGAGAGGAAAGGAAAGGAAATAAAAGCAAATGAATGCTAAGGAAAGGAACGGAAAGAAATACGTATGAAGACGACCTAAGAAGAATAAATAATTATAAACATTGAAACTATATTATTGAATGGTGTAAAGAGGGAGGAAAAGGCAAAATGAATAGGAATGTATAGAAACCAAAAATATACAAAATATGGAAAAGAAAGGAAAATTTAAGAAATAGAAAAAAGGTAGGAAAATAAAATAAGGTTGAATTTCAACCACTGGGCGAACTCTAGTCCATATAAATGCAAATGTAAAGCTTGCGATAAGAGTATGAATTGTGGTAAATCAGAACTAGTGTGGCATTCCGAAACAAAAAAGCACAAAGAAAAGGTAACAGCGATAAAGATAATGAAACCCATAGTTTCATTTTTCCAGCAATCGGGAGAAGCTGGGCTGCGCAGGTCTGCTCAAACATTTGAAATAAAACTTAGCTTGTTTTTTGCGGAGCATAATGTAGCCTTTCAAATCGTCGATCATTTGCTGCCTTTCTTAAGGAAACTGTGCCAGATTCAGACATTATCAAAAACGCCAAAATGTGCAGACAGAAGTGCGTCAATATTATAACAAATGTTTTGGCGAAAGCTGAAAATGAAGAACTAGTCAACACTCTTAAGAGTACTAAATTTTCAGTAATGATTGATGAAAGCACGGACATTGCATCCGAAAAAGCATATGTGCGTCCTGGTAAAATTCTATGATGCCCAGATAGGGAAAGTCGTTGTTCGTTTGCTGGACTTCATTGCCTCTAAGGAAATCCCTTTTGAAAACATCATAGGTTTGTAGTAAGAAATAACCCATGAAATATTGATTTTAACCCAATATATGTACATACATATATCATTATAAAGGTATGTGCAGTGACGGTGCGAGTGTGATGGTGGGTACACATAACTCATTTGCTTCCCGATTAGTGGATGAACTTCCAGAAACGATTGTGATTAAATGTATTTGCCATTCGTCGGCTAGTATTGCAAATAAAGCGTGTTTACAGTTGCCCAGAGCCCCGGAGGAATTGTTACGACAAGTTGCAAATTACGTTTCGGGAAGTGCAAAGCGCTGCGCGATATTAGAGCAATATCAGTCCATGTTAAATGAAGAGCGAAACAAAATTTTACGGCCCAGTACTACTAGATGGTTGTCACGCCAAAAATGTATTGTTCGGATTATAGAAAATTGGGATGTTCTTGTACAATATTTCACTTATGCAAGTGCTCATGACCAATTGAAATCAGCAGAATTTATATTAGGAGAGCTTGAAAATCTATGTAACAAAGCTTATTTGTTGTTCTTGAAATATGTACTGGAATATTTTAATGTTCTCAATGCCCTTTTTCAAACAAAGAAGCCTTTGATACATGAGCTTCATACAGAGTCTGTCAAAATATTTCTTAAAATTGGTCAAAACTGTATTAAAAAGTCGGAGCAGCTCCGAGTAAACTGTAAAGTTAGTTCACCACATATCACGCTACCTATTGAAGAAGTGTATCTTGGGCCAGAGTGCAACGAGTTGGTTGCTCAAATGCCTTTGACTTGCCGTAATAAAATTTATTCAGATTGTCTTAAATTTTATATAACCGCACTAGAGGAAATCCAAAAAAGGCTACCCCTTAATGAAAATTCTATATTTAGAGAAATTGTCTTTTAAATTCGCAGGTTGCTTTGGGCTCCGACTCTTTAAAGTAAAATTTTACATTTGAAAAATTAGCACGCAAACTTTCATTAAATTTAACTGAGGTAACCCATGAATGGCGAAATTTAGAATATAATTATATTAAAAAGAGGTTGAAGTGCTAAAAACTTTAGATATTGAGGCTCACTTGCACAACGAATATTTATATTTTAAACTCAGAGTCAACGTGGAATGAAGGGTTAAATTCATACGATTTTGACAACTTTTCAAATTAACTTGGAGTTAAAAAGATAACTCGGCGTTGTGCAAGTGGGCCTGAGGAGTTTTGGCAAAAATTGAATAAAGAACAAAATTTTAAAGACGACTTACTGTTTCCGAATTTGTCAAAAATAGCAAATTATGTATTGAGCTTACCTCATGCAAACGCTGATGCTGAAAGAATATTTTCTATTATAACTGATGTTCGCACAAAAAAGAGAAATAAGCTCAGCGAAAAAGCATAAATTCCATTTGCCTAATAAGATCGCATTTAAAAGAAAAAAATTTGGATTGTATTACTTTCAAATGTTCTGCCGTGCATTATGAAGGCATGCGGTCCTTATATGTTTGAGTGTATTAGCGAATTGACAATAAAGTACGCATGTATCATTTAATTCATTACTTATTTTCTTTTTAATGAAATTGTAGGTTGAAAATTTAAGATTGTAGGTAGAAATTTTTCGAGTGTGGGGTAAAGTAGGTACTTTTTTCAGCCAGTGTAGGGGTTTTTAAAAAAATCTTCTAGCATCACTGGATGTAAGTTAGGCATGTACATATGTTATGTGTTTGATGTTTTACGTGTTGAAAATCATGTTTTTCCTTGTTAAATATTTTTGGTAAATATTTTTATAAAAGCTTCAATATATTATCCTTTTTTCAGTCCTGATGATGTCCTTAGACTAAGGACGAAATATCGACAATAAATAATATAATAAATGCAATTTTTATTGTTTTATTTGCAACTGGCCTTGAGCTCAAACAAAAATTGAAAAATAGAGATATTTTCAATTTAAATTAAATTCAAATTTATATAAAATCATTTAAAGGTCAAAAAACCACATTTTCGACTGCCCAAAATGTTTTGCCCGACACTGTATATAAAAAATTAAGCGATTTTTTATTCCAAATTTTCTGCCCATCCCTATACTTTGCCAGCCTTACGCGATGTTTGGTATAAAACTGACCAACAATAATTTAAAAAAACCACAAAAAATCTGTGGCAACATGGCAGGAAAAGTTAAAATAAAGTTTTGTCTTTGTATAAGAAACTGTTGTGTCAACTTTCACAAAAAAGTAGGGGGCCCTTGAATATAGATTCCCCGGGCCCGGAGTTCCTTTCGCCGGCCCTGATTATACTAACTGACTCCGCAGACTTCGTAATAGATTTTTGTTGAACTCATTTCCAATATTCCCCACTACGCACAGTGCTGTATAAGCGTCAGTCTGTGCATAACTCTCCAACTACATCTACTACTACTACTGCAACATCTTCGCAGCAATATCTACAATTGGAGCTGCTCGTTTTACCCATATATATAATAGTACCTGGGTGACCGAGCTTGCTCGGTGCTATCAATTTAGTGCTAACTTTACTTACCAAACTTGTGAGGATGTGTTACACTGTCCTTTATATGTGGGCAAATTATTAAAATTTTGTAATTTTCGTAGCCGTAATGGACTTTTTGCGGACAACCCTACTTGAAAATATTTTAGTTGGTATGTCAGCAAAAATACCTTTCATTTGATACCCATATTGGCATATCTAGCTCCATAAATAAAAAAATTAAATAGGTGGCAACTCTGTAATACAAATATACTGCGATAAGGTGACAACCCTAGATGGCAACTGTACTTAGAAATATTTTAGTTGATATGTCGCCGGAAATACCTCTAATTTGATACCGATATTTGCATATTTTACTCAATATTAAAAAAAAACATGAGATAGGTTGCCACCCTTAAAAGCCCTCCAAGTGGCAACACCTAAGTGGATAGTCTTAGAATCAGGCATGCTATCACTGTGCCAAATTTCATCCAAATCGGTCAAGCGGTTCTCGAGATAGCACCGGATATAGAAATATAGTGCGGGCAACCCTAGGTGACAAACCTACTTGGAAGTATTTTAGTTGATATGTCGCCGAAAATACCTATCATATGATACCCATATTGTCATATCTTGCTCCATAATTAAAAAAATGGGATAGGTGGCAACCCTGTAAACTACTCGAAATGTCAACCCTAAAGTAGATAGCCTTGGAATCCTTCATACTGTCACCATACCAAATTTCATCCAAATCGGTCAACCGGTTCTCGAGATAGTAACGGATATACAAATATATTGTGGTAAGGTGGCAACCCTAGGTGGCAACCCTACTTGAAAATATTTTAGTTGGTATCTCGCCGAAAATACCTTTCGTATGATACCCATATTGGCATATCTTGCTCCATAATTAAAAAAAGGGATAGGTGGCAACCCTGTGAACCGCCCCAAGTGGCAACCCTAAAGTGGGTAGTCTTAAAATCGATCATACTATCACCATGCCAAATTTCAGCCAATTCGGTCAAGCGATTCTCGAGATAGTACCGGATATACAAATATATTGTGGTAAGGTGGCAACCCTAGGTGGCAACTCTACTTGAAAATATTTTAGTTGGTATCTCGCCGAAAATACCTTTCATATGATACCCATATTGGCATATCTTGCTCCATAATTAAAAAAAAAATGGGATAGGTGGCAACCCTGTAAACCGCCCCAAGTGGCAACCCTAAAGTGGGTAGTCTTAGAATCCATCATACTATCTTTGTGCCAAATTTCATCCCAATCGGTCAAGCGGTTCTCGAGATAGTCCGAACATACAAATATACAAATATACAAGATTAACTCGTTTAAAGATATTAGATATAATACTTCTATATTGCGCCCATCCTATTTTCACAAGGTGCGAAAAGTCTGGCCAACATTTTTACACGAAACTGTTCAAATGCACCCAACAAATATTTTTAGCTAATCTCAATTTGAGATGCATTTGAGAGCCAATCATCTTCTCAAATCTCAAACGTTCGTTTTCAATTTGAGGCGAAATAACCGTTGATAGCGTTATCAACCTAAAAGGCTCATTTTTAATATGGGATTTTCCCTGATTTTCAAATTGAGAACGGCAGAATTTTCAAACGTTTCTCAAACTGAGCGGAGTGGATCGAAATGGAATCCACATGCTCTCATTGAAATATTTATTCAGAGATGCCAATCATGCAAAACAAATACCCATTTTAATAAAAAGCGAGTTTCCATATATGCCGTTAAGTTTTACTTAATACTTTTTTAATTAATATAGTTCAACAAATAATCCTGTTATATAAACAACATTTGAGAAAAAGTTGAGAATAGATGTTTTCTCAAACGTTTGAGTTTTTCGTGTTCGATGTTCGTTGGGCAAGTTCTGGCGCCAGCTTTGATAGTATTAGTGAGCTGTGAGGGCTTTTTTCAACATAACATTTATCTGCGCCTATGCGCCGACTGAGGAGACGGACGACTCCTTCTACGATAAACTTGAGCAGACTTATGATCGCTGCCCACAACATGATATCAAAATCTTGCTCAGCGACTTTAATGCCAAGGTGGGCAAGGAAGGAGTATTTCGCTACCTTAATTCACAAAGGCCCTAACTGACATAAAAAAAATGTTACAAGAGAAGCAAAAAACTAATTTTTTTTTACATTGAACGCATGCAAATATTGCAACGTTTTTCGACTTTCAAAGTTTTGTAAAAACTTACCCCCTTATTCATAAAAAATATAAAAGGTTTATTAAGCTCTTGTTATTCATAATTTGTATGAAAATGTAATTTTAAAAAGCTTTATAAACCAATTTTATTTTTTATGAATATGAGGTTATTGTCTAAATTTTTTTCATGCAAATCTTCAGAGAAGATAGTCAATAAATACATAAAACTAAATATCCATATGCTTTTTCCCCGCTTTAATTCATTAACCGATGTGTAGCATCCGAATATCCAAAAATGTAACACTATTTGGGATATGCCCATATACATAGACAGGACGTCTGCCTCTACTACATATGTAATATATAAGATTCAAAGATTGTATTTGTGTATGTAGTCATAACTTAAGTTGCCTTCTAAACGGATTGACCGATCATAACCAACTTTAGAACATCGATGAATTAAGAGGGATAGTGGAAAAGGTGCGGGCACGTCACATACAAATGTGATTTTTCATGTTGGAAGTATTCAGGCCACTAAAATTCAACAGAGTTATAAGAGGATTTTATGAAACCACTCGTATAAGGATTTGAAGAACGGGCATAATGGGTACCACTTCTATCGACTTTATCGAACTTACCTACATGCTAAGCGCTTGGCCTTGTACGTTTTTATTGCGAGTTCGAAACTCGCTGGCGGTCATCAACTCATATTTTTCTTTTTTTTTTGCGTAATACCTAACCTCATTCCCGCCATCGTCTGACCATCAAACACAAAAGAAGAAGAAGATAAAATTTGACAAAATAAAAGTTTTTGGGGTCGTTCGTTTTGAAAGGCAAAAACGATTTTGTGATGCAATTGCATCGAAGTAATTCAATGCACCATTGAAGATGTTCGAGAAATTTCCCAAAATCATGGAATTTTTAACATTTCATATCGAACTTAAATGATAAATTAAATAAAAACATTTCAATGTGAGCAAGATGTCGTTCGCTGCCTAATTTGTATGTTTGCCACCGCAAGTGGCAACACCCAGGAGGAAAAAATTAGAATGAAGCATACTAACACTGTAATAAAATTTCATCCAAATGAGTCATTCGCAACCGAAATAGTGGTCGAGATAAGAAGGAATAAATAAAATGCGCCCAGGTGTCAACCCTATGTGGAAACCCTGCTTGAAATTGTAATATTTGGAATATGGTAGAAAATATCTTTCATTTGATACCCATATTGGCATATCTTGCTCAATATTTTAAAAAAATCGAGAAAGGTGGCAACCCTGTAAACCGACCCAAGTGTCAACACCTATGTATATAATACAAAATTGAATCATATTGTCATAGTGCCAAATTTTATCCAAATCGGTCAAGCAGTTCCCGACACGGCTCGCCTCAATCGATTTTAGCTTCAAAGTCAGAGTACAATAGTTTTGGCTTTACTTTATGATAATAAAAGCTAAATAAACACGTTTATCACAAAAACTAAAATAATCGCCAGAGCCTTTTTTGAGAAAACCGCGAAATAGCCGCGTTTTTTTTGAAGTGCTTCGGAAAACTTAATTTCTTGTCACATATTGGAAAATGCTATATATTCTGAAAGAGGAGTAAAACCTCCAACACCTCCATGATTTACTTTTAAAATACCTTCACACTGACACTTGTGAAATGCAATTGAAAGTGCATTTTTTGTTACTAATACGCCCCTTGCTATTAAAGACATTTAAAAATAAGAAGAAGAAATTTTCTAGTATGCAGTTTTATAGATCATTTAATTTTAGTCTAACAAAGTGCATGTTTTAAGTACCTACGACATATCGTTAATTTTTTAGGAATTTTTTCTAAGGTGCCTCGGTTTTTTGTTTCATAAAAAATTGATAAAAATGCAGTTTTTCAGTCGAAAAGGTAAAAAAAAGAGACGAAAACAGTATTCTATTTATGGACTTAGATTAAGAAAAGCTTGCAGATTATTACTGAAAAAAATTTGAGGATGTAACTTGCCCCGTTTCTGTGTGAGGGGGTAGTCCACCTCCCTCTCTTAAAAAACTTGTGAGTGAACCAAGCCAATTTTCTGAGTATGAGGGTTCCTAGAGGCTCTTCCGTAGAATCTTTACCTACTCTTAGAATTTTTATATTAAGCTTAGTTCTCCCACAATCCGCGTTTAAAGCTCAAATTACCTATTTTTTAACCTCTGTAACTCTGCAATTAGAAGCAATATTTGGATCAAAGTACATGATTCTGAAAGCCTTAACCATTCTCTTTATCATACAATAGTGTCTTACTATCGCCGAATCATAGAAGACCATCACAAGCAGATTTTGCTGCTCAACTTTTGACGAAAATCTACTTTTTACTCATTGTGCGAGGTCCATAAGTCGACAAGTAAATGCGATATAAGTCTTTGGAAGGCTGAATATGATAGAACAAACATTTGTGTTTACTTTCTAAGCTCAAAAAGTTATATGTCAGTTACTAATAAGAAGTAATTCAAGTTTACGTAGATGATCCCAAAAACAATTTTTTAAAACCTGAAAAAATTTAAATGGGGTAATTTGCCTGAGCTGACTTCACTTCTCCTTAGTAACTGACACATAACTTTTTGAGTTTGCATAGTAAACACAAATGTTTGTTCTATCATATTCAGCCTTCCAAAGACCTATATCGCATTTACTTGTCGACTTATGGACCTCGCAAAATGTGAAAAAGTCGACTTTCGTCGAAAGTTGTGCAACAAAATCTGCTCGGGATGGTCTTCTATGAATCGGAGATATTAAGTAAAACACTATTGTATGATAAAGAGAAAGGTTAAGGCTTTGAGAATCATATACTTTGATCCAAATATTGCTTCTAATTGCAGAGTTACAGAGGTCCAAAAAATAGGTCATTTGAGCTTTAAACGCGGATTTTGGGAGAACTAAGCTTAATATAAAAATTCTAATTCTAATATAAAAATTCTAAGATTAAGTAAAGATTCTAAGACTACTGAAGATCCTCTAGGAACCCTCATACTCAGAAAATTGTCTTCGTTAACTCACAGGGTTTTTAAGAGTTACACGCAGAAACGGGACAAGTTACATCAGTAATAATTTCCAAACTCTTCTTAATTTAAGTCCATTAACAGAATACTGTTGTCGTCTCTTTTTTTGACCATTTCGACTCAAAAACTTACCAGTTTTCTTTACGAAAAAAAAAAACCGAGACACCTAAGAAAAAATTAGTAAAAAATCAACGATATGTCGAAGGTACTTAAAACTTGTACTAAAATTAAATATCTATAAAACTGCATACTCGAAAAATTTCTTCTTCTTATTTTTAAATGTCTTTAACAGGGGCGTTTGAGTAACAAAAAATGCACTTTCAATTGCATTTCACAAGTGTCAGTGGGAAGATATATTAAAACTAAAACATGGAGGTGATGGAGGTTTTACACCACTTTTAGAATATAACTATAGCATTTTCCAATATGTGACAAGAAAAGAAGTTTTCCGAAGCACTTCAAAAAAAACGCGTCTATTTCGCGGTTTACTCAAAACGGCTCTGGCGATTATTAGTTTTTGCGTGATATACGAAAAAATAATTAAATTGCAGTTAGGTGGCAAACCCTAAGTGACAACCCTGCGGGAAATTGTCATATTTGGAATACGGCCGAAAATACCTTTCATTTGATGCCCATATTTGCATATCTCTATATTTAAAAAAAATTGGGATAGGTGGCAACTCTGTAAACCGCCATAAGTGGCAACACGCATGTATATAATCTTAGATTGAAAATTAATTGGGATAGGTAGCAACCTTGTAAACCGCCATAAGTGGCAACACTCATGTATATAATCCTAGATTGACTCAAATTGTTTATATGCCAAATTTTATCAAAATAGATCAAGCCGTTTATGAGATATACCAAAAAATAAATAAATTGCGGTTAGGTGGCAACCCTAACTGGCAACTCTGCTTCAAATAATCATATTTCGCATACGGTTGAAAATACCTTTCATTTGATACCCATATTGGCATATCTTGCTCTATATTTAAAAAAAATTGGGATACGTGGGAATCCTGTAAACCACCCTAAGTGGCAACACCCATGAAGTCTGCTCGGCATAACTATTACAATTTGTGCAAAACTTCATATCGCCACTTAAGAAGTTAACTTCAAAAATGTTGTTTCTTTTTGGGTCTTACCCTCTAAAAAGTTAATAATTGATGAAAAAATAAGATTTGCAAAAAATTAGCGCTGTAATTTAACCCCTAGAGGTTCTTTTTTTCGCCCTAGCCTTTGAAACCTTTCCAAAAAAACATCCCATTTTTTTAAATACAAAATATATGGCAAAAGGCGATCTTTTTCCGATCTTTTTTCTCATCAATTACTAACTTTTGAGGAGGAAAGACATAGTCGAAATTTTTTTGAATCACCCTAGTGTATTTACCGTATTTAAATTTGGTAACCAGCAAATACGAGTGAAATGAAAATAGAGAACATGCCTGATCAATGTTGTAACATGCGTTTAAATTATATATGTATGGCCAAAATCGCGGACTGTTACGTTACAACTAGAATTACTTTCAAATACAAACTACTACAAAAAGAGATGGATTTGGACACCTTCAATATTTTTGGTTTCTTTTAATTATTTCGGTAATGGTAAAATCTGTAAACATTTTTCTTCTACAGTTGCTGGTGAGGTGATGCTCCATCAAAAGTATGTTATTCGTTTTTCTTGTGAATGCTATAGTTTTCCCGCTACAATCACGTTTTCCCAGTGCATATTAGAAAAAAGACGATGTATTCTGTATGAGGTTAATTTTTTTTTTTGTGCAAATTAAAATTTTAAAGTTTGTTCTAGCGATTTTTTGTGAAACAAGATTAACCCTTAAAAAATCGGTGTGCAAAAGTTCGAATGTTACGTTTCATCATGACCGCAAAGCCCTGTGTTGCTGAGATCTTCAATCGGTGTTGGGATTTGAAGTACCTCGAATAGAGCTCAAGCTGGAAGGTATTTGCAAATATTTAGTTTCCATAGCAACCAAGAAGGTTAGGTTAGGTAGAAGTGGCTGCCGCAAAGGCACACCTAGGCCAGTAATAAAAGGCCCGTTGTGATACCACCAAACACTAGGAAAGTCAGTCCCGGGGCCCGGCCATATGGAAAATCCCAGTGCTGTTGGGACTCTCCATATAGCCGAAACCCGGGACTGACACTCCTAACCGACACCGCTACCCCTCCTCGAACCATTTTGATAACTTGATGAAGGCCATCAAGTCCTTTATGTCTAGCTCCGCGACCTGGCTTAAGCTAACCAGGAAGGGAACTCCCAGAGAGCGCCTTCTCGCTCCGCTTAAGGCCGGGCAGTTGCAGATGAGATGCTCCACCGTTTCCTCTTCCTCATCATCTTTGCAACTCCTGCAGCATCGTCGGTAGGGAACGCCTAGCCTTGCTGCGTGCCTACCAATAAGGCAGTGCCCGGTTAAAACACCTATTAATATGGAGATTTCCTTCCTTTTTAGGGCGTATATGTGGCTAGATCTTTTAAGATCGCATTTTGGCCAGGTTTGCTTGGATATCCGGCACCCTGGGGCTTGTAGCCATCTTTCGTTGGCTTCGCGGAGTGTATGCTCCTTCAGCATTAGCTTGCACGTGGCAAACGGCATACCTATGCGCTCTTTATCTTGAAGAATCTGCTTGGTCGTGCCCTGCCTGGCAAGTTCGTCTGCCCTACAGTTTCCCTCAATGTCCCTGTGTCCCGGGACCCATGTGAGGTTCACGCGGTTCTGTTGGGCCATCTCTTGAAGAGATCGACGACAGCTGAGCGTCAGTTCAGAGTTGAACGAGTAAGAGCCAAGGGATTTGATGGCCGCTTGGCTGTCGCTGAAAATACAGATATCCTGTCCGATGGTGCGTTTACCTATCCAAGTCACGGCGTCCATGATTGCAGAAACTTCAGCCTGCAAGACGCTGCAGTGATCAGGTAGTCTAAAGGAGAGTTCTAGGTCCAAATTCCTTGAGTAAACCCCTCCTCCGACTCTGCCGTCTAACTTCGAGCCGTCGGTGTATATAAAAGTGCCGCCATTAGTAGCGGGACACCGATCTATGTTCTCCCAGTCTTCCCTGCTGGGAATGTTTATTCTAAAACAACAATCTCCGACTGTTGTAGTCGCACACCGATCTGTGCTCAGAGGGAGAAAGCTGTAAGATCTTAGAATACAGGAGTGTCCAATAGTGCTTGCGCCCCAGACGGACGTTTCCCTTAGACGCAGAGCCGATGCCGCTGCTGCCCGGTACCCTTCCAGATCGAGTGGCAAAAAGCCAAGAATGGCCTGGAGAGCTTCATTGGGCGTTGTTCTTAACGCCCCGCTTATACAGATCATGCTCGATCTGTGGACTTTTCCTAACAGATTTAGGTTTGTTGCCTTTCCTAGCGCAGGCCACCATACCACGACTCCATACAGCAAAATTGGCTGGATTATCGCAGTGTAGATCCATCTGCAAATTTTGGGGCTGAGCCCCCATTTTTTGCCAATGGCTCTTTTACACGTGTAAAGTGCAATGCACGCTTTCCTCTGGCGCTGGATGACATTCTCCTTCCAGTTAAGCTTTCTATCTAGAACTGTGCCTAGGAATTTGGCTTTATCAGCTAAGTTCAGGCGCACGCCATCTAGTTCTGGTAGGTTCAGCGGTGGTATCTTGTACCGCCTGGTATAAAGGACAAGCTCCACCTTTCCCGGGTTGATGCTAAGTCCGCAGCGAGAGGACCATGAAGAAACTTCTCGCAGTGCTACTTGCATCAAGTCACACAGGGTTTGTGGGAATTTGCCCCTATATGCAATAGCTAAATCGTCTGCATATGCCACTATCTTCCCGCCCCCCACCTTGTGTCTCGTAGCAGCGAGTTTACGGTGAGGTTCCATAGGAGCGGGGAGAGAACACCACCCTGAGGCGTTCCTCTTGTGACATAGTGTGAAAGATCAACTGTTCCCAGTGAAGAAACTATTTTCCTTCCCTTTAGTAGTTGATCAATTAGTCCAATAAGAGACCTATTTATGCCCAGGTTTGTTAAAGCAGTGTTAATAGCCTCCGGCCTTATATTGTTGAAAGCCCCTTCGATGTCCAGAAAGGCCACGAGACAGTACTCCTTTTCGTGCAATGATTTTTCAACAATAGAGACTAGGCTGTGGAGCGCAGTTTCCGTTGATTTACCTTTGGTGTATGCATGTTGATAGCTAGAAATAAGGTTGCTATCAATAGTAGAGGAGAGATAATCGCTAATTATCCTCTCGAAGGTTTTAAGTGCAAAAGACGAGAGACTGATCGGTCTGTAGTCTTTAGGCTCATAGTGTGAGGCCTTCCCAGCCTTTGGAATAAAGACTACCGTGGCGCTTCTCCAGGAGCACGGAATGTAATTAAGAGCCAGGCAGGCTGAATAGAGAACTACCAGCCATTTAGCTGATATTTCCAGCGTGTTTATAAGTTGTGCGGGGAAAATCCCGTCTGGCCCGGCTGCCTTGAACGGCTCAAAGCTTTTGATTGCCCACCTTACCCTTTCCTCCGTAATGGGTATGTTTACCGCCAGGTTTGTTGCAGATGCTACAGGTGCATCATACAAGTTCCCCGGAAAGTGTGTGTTCAGGAGCAGCTCCAGGGTTTCCCCTTCCGTGCTGGTCCAAGATCCGTCAGGCTTCCGTAAATAGCTAATGGCTGTTTGAGTTTTTGATAGCACTCGTCTAAGTCTCGCTGTATCATCGACTTTTTCGACCCCGGTGCAGAAATTTCTCCACGAAGTTCTCTTCGCTTGCCTTAGAGCCTTTTTATAGGCCCTCAGTTTAGCTTTATATTCGAGCCATTCAGGCTCCGTACCGATGCTCTTGGCCTTGTTAAATTGCTTCCTGCATGATATACGGAACGAATCCAGGTCGTAAGACCACCAGTGGGGTCTATGTTTGCCGCGTGGTTTTGGTACTGGACAAGCCTGCTCTAGGGCATTTGAGAGCGCCGTTGTAAAGGTCGTTACCAGATCATCCAGTTCTCCCACTGATGAGGGGGCTTGTGGGGGTAATACTGGTAGGTCCCTAGCTAATATTTGGTTATGTAGCTGCCAGTTAGTGTTGCGTGGATTTCGCTTCATGACTGGCTGCTCAACAATAAAGTCTAACACAATTTCTATGTACCGATGGTCAGAAAATGAATGCTCATCAAGAACACGCCATTTTCTGACCCACTCATAAGCACCTTCGCTACAAACAGTGAGGTCTATAACCTCCCTACGAGCTTTAGTTATAAAAGTAGGCTCATTACCCACGTTACAAACCACCAGGTTAGTTGTTAGTAGGTAGTCAAACAGAGACTCGCCCCTAGCGTTAATATCGGAGCTTCCCCACTGGACGTGATGAGCATTAGCGTCAGCTCCAATAATAAGATGGCCCGTACAGAAATTATCCACCAGATCTTTCACCTCCTTTTGTGGAGGAGGTTCTTCGGCGTCATAGGGCATATAGACCGACGCCATCGTTAGGCTGGTGCTGCCGACTGTTAAGCTGGCAGCTGTAACGTCACCATTTGAGTAGTTGGGTAATAGAAAGGTGTTTAGCTCAGACTTTACCAAAATACAGGTTCTGACCTTGCCCTCATCATTGGCTTGGATGAGCTTGTACCCTTTAGTCCCCAATCCACAGATCCTAGAGCTATTGACCCAGGGCTCTTGGATAAGGACCACGTCTACGTCGCCTTTAGAAAGACGACTGCTTAAAACAGCCGAGGCTGCTTTAGATTTGTGCAGATTTATCTGAAGCACCACCAACATGAGAGAGCTCAGACATCCCTGCCGCCAGCGTGTCGTCGAGGTCTGGCCTGTTCCGGGGGCTGTCTCTCAACGAGGAGTTGTTCAGAGCACCTGCACGATTTGGCGTGGCGGGAACCCTGCTGTCTGAAGCAGCATCAACGTTAGTGTGCTCAGGTTTAGCCACGATCGTGACGTCGAGGCCTTCTTCGTCAAGCAGGCTTTCTTCTATCGCCGAGTTGTTCGCAGCACCATCGCAATTTGACGTGGCGGATAACATACTTTCCGCGTCGGACTCCTCTGCTTTCCCTTCCGATGCCTCGATCTCCGAGTCCTCCGGAGCGTCCGGAATAGCAGCGCGCTGTGCATCGCCACGGTATACGTGGATCACGATCTGACCCAAGCCGTAATGCACTCGTCCGTTGCACCGTTTAAGGGGCTCGAGCGCCTCCTTATTCAGAGTGATAACCACCTGTCTATTGGGCCCAACCACATCATCGACCAGATTGACGCCCCAATCCTGCGTCGGGAGAGACGGATTCCAGACCTGCAGCATCTCAAGAATATTCTCGGGTTCTGCAGGGACGGCAGGAATCCATGCCCTTGCCCTTGGCCGAGCAGGAATGTCCTTCCAGTCGACGACATCTAGTCTTGCCCCTGGATAGACTTCACCCAGTCTTGCAACTGCTGCCTTATACAGTGCGACAGTTCTTGCATCCTCGCACGCGAATATTTTGATCTGACCTTGGTGCCAGCCCGCGTCAGTACCTCGCGGCGGACTACCCGGAGACTCACGCATTAAGTGGAGGAGGGCCCTGCCCATTTCATTCCGGACATACAGCCACTGGTCTTTGGGGATGGACCAACGGTCGTTACCTCGGTCAATGAAACCTATAAGGATTCTGTCCTTGGTTACTTCAGCAAAGCTGAGTTTTCCCACTACGGGGTTGACCTGATGCCGCTTCGGATGGGGGTCTACCTCTCCGTCCGATCTCTGGCGTTTGAAGGGATTACCGTTCACCCTCTTAGGCACATAGGGCCTCTGGAAATTTGGTATCAGAGCTTTCGCTTCCTCCACCATCTTCCTTTCTTCCGGCGACAGCTTCTCCTGCGATGCTCCCTCATATCTTTTAAGGATCCTTGCGGCCTTTCTTTTATCCCAGTACGCAAAGCGTCGGGGAGATGCCTCTTTGGGGGGATTCAGACTCGTAGTTGCCATCGCAGTCTCTCCCTTTACGGCGTCGTCCTTCTCTTTCGAAACTCTGAAACCAGGTCGTGAGACCATTGCCCCAGATGTGAAGAGATTGGGATTCGTACCAGCGCTTGATGGAAGCTTAGCTTCCGCCGTTTTCTGCTTGACTGCGTAGGCAGCCGCACTGTTGCTTGCTCCCATCAAGTCACTCTTACTTGATAGCAGTTTGGGGGATGACTGACCCGTAGTTTCCATCGTTGTCGGCCTCCCAGTTAACTTTGAGGCGGAGTTTGTCCTCCGGCGTTGTGTTTTCGCTTGCTCCAGCATAGTTCTTCTCTGCTGCGGAGTAAACGAAGTCGTTAATTGCTTTGTATTTTGTGTGTTCTTCATCTTGTTCGTACGACCCCTCGCCGGACAAGGCCAGCTTAGGGTCAAGGGTAGTGTAAGGGGAAGTGTGTCGTCCGCCGCGGCAGAGCCCCATACCGCGGTAAGACCATAGTTACTCCCTGAGGCGGCCCGGTATCAGTGAGGCTCCGTTCGACTACAGCCACGATTTGCCTCCCGGCTGCAAACGTCCAATGGGCACGGTATCGCATAACACCCTGGATTGGGAGGGAAAAGTTTTGCACATTTATATAGCGAGCCGCTTGCTTCAAGACAGACGCCCGCTTACAGCCGCACCTCTTGGTGTACAGACGCTGCGAAAAAGACCCCGGTGAGCCCTTAAACCAAGTATGTCAGAGTGGCCCCCCCGGGGCTCCCTCTCTTTCTGCCGCGAGCCTAGGTAGCTCAACGTTGCCCAGAGTGCACGAACGAGGACGCAAGAGTCGGGATTGAGCGCGGTCACACAGCAACCACACCCCATTACACTCCAGCAACCAAGAAAATCGCAGCTAAAATACGGAATTTGTTCAAAAAGTAGAACTTAACAGGTTGACCCATTGGAAATCTGATGATAAAATTGTCACCATACAAATAAGTGCCACCCTAATGTACATATTCCATTAAAACAGATGATATACAGTTTTTTGAAAGGTTGATTGATTTCGCCGCTGCTCGCAATATGGTCATCAGTAGTACTAGGTTCCAGCATAAACGAATACACCAAGCCACCTGGCTGTCCCCTGATCAAAGAACAAGAAACCAGATTGATCATGTCATGATTGACGGCAGAGATAGCTCCACCGTTCTGGACGTGCGTACACTGCGTGGTCCCAATATCGACTCGGACCATTATCTTGTCGCAGCCAAGATACGCACACGCATCTGTGCAATGAAAAAAGTGCGCACAGAAGGAAAGTTTGACGTCGAGAAGCTGCGCATGACACAGACAGCTGACAATTTCTCCACTCGACTCTCACACCTGCTATCAGAGGGCAATCCTCGAGCTAACGATGTAACCGAGCAATGGAGGCATATCTCTCACTCATTACGTACCGCCGCTGAGGCCACTATAGGGTTCCAGCTAGCCCGCAAGAACAACTGGTACGATGAGGAATGCAAAACTGACTCGAAAAAAAAGGACGCTGCCTACAACCCGCAGTATATGGCAACGCTATCGTGAGGATAGAAGGAAGAGAGAAGCCATTTCAGAAAAAAGAAAAGTGAGGCCGAAAGGCGGTGAGTGTGAGGAGCTTGAGATGCTGGCTGACAGGAATGATGCCCGAAAATTCTATGAAAAGATCCGGCGGATGACGGAAGGTTTTAAGACCGGGGCAAGTTCCTGTAAGGACGATAATGGCGACCTGGTAACCGAGGTACAGAGCGTACTTAAATTATGGAGGGAGCACTTCTCCTCACTGCTAAATTGCGAGGGAGACGTCGAACCCGATACCCCAATCCCTGACGATGGAGAAGTCGTCCCACCACCTGACTATGATGAAGTGAGGATAGCAATATCCCGGCTCAAAAACAACAAATCGCCTGGGAAAGACGGACTACCCGCCGAGCTGTTCAAACACGGAGGCGAAGAGCTGGTAAAAAGCATGCATCAGCTCTTATGCAGAATATGGGCAGACGAATGCATGCCGCCGGATTGGAATTTAAGTGTGCTTTGCCCAATCCACAAGAAAGGCGATCCCGCTAACCGCACCAACTACCGCGGAATCAGTCTTCTTAATATCGCATATAAGGTTCTTTCTTGCGTGTTGTGTGAAAGGCTGAAGTCCATCGTAGACAAACTGATTGGACCTTATCAGTGTGGCTTTAGACCTGGTAAGTCTACCATCGACCAGATTTTCACGATACGTCAAATCCTGGAGAAGACCCATGATAAAAGAATCGACACACACCATCTCTTTGTCGATTTCAAAGCCGCTTTTGACAGCGCAAAAAGGAGTTGCCTGTATACCGCCATGTCTGAATTTGACTTCCCTGCAAAGCTTATACGGCTTTGCCAAATGACGTTGAGCAATACCAACAGCTCCGTCAGAATCGGGAAGGACCTCTCTGAGCCATTTGAAACCAAACGAGGCTTCAGACAGGGCGACTCCCTTTCGTGCGATTTCTTCAATCTGATGCTGGAGAAGATAATTCGAGCAGCAGAGCTAAACCGCAATGGTACAATCTTTTACAAGAGCGTGCAATTGCTGGCGTATGCCTATGATATTGATATCATTGGCCTTAACAACCGCGCCGTAAGCGCTGCCTTCTCTGGACTGGATAAGGAAGCGAAAAAAGTGGGTTTTGCCGTGAACGAGGACAAGACGAAGTATTTGCTGTCATCAAAGAAAGAATCGGTGCACCTGCGCCTTGGCAGCCATGTCACTGTTGATAGTTACAAATTTGAAACTGTGAGGGACTTCGCCTATTTGGGAACCAGTATCAACACCGAAAATAATATCAGTCTAGAAATCCAGCGGAGAATCACTCTTGCCAACAAGTGCTACTTTGGACTGAGTAGGCAATTGAGAAGTAAAGTCCGCTCTCGAAGAACAAAGATCACGCTCTATAAGTCTCTCATCATACCTGTCCTGATGTATTGCTCAGATTCATGGACAATGTCAAGAGAAGATGAGATGGCCCTTGGAGTATTTGAGAGAAAAGTTCTCCGGAAGATTTATGGTCCTTCCCGTGAGGCCAACGGCGAGTATCGAAGGAAATTTAACGATGAGCTGTACGAGCTCTACGCAGATCTGACCATAGTCCAGGGAATTAAAGCCCAAAGTCTCCGCTGGCTGGGCCATGTTATGCGAATGGACAAAGAAGCTCCAGCACAGAAGGTTTTCCTATCGTCGCCTGAAGTCGGCAGCAGAGGAAGGGGGAGGCCTCGACTGAAATGGAAAAAACAGGTGGAGGATGGCTTGAACTCCCTTGGGGTTTCCAATTGGCGTCAGTTATCGCTAAAAAGGAATGAGTGGCGTGCTTTGATATGCAACGGCCAAAATCGCTTAGGCGGTTAAGAGCCAATAAATGATGATGATGATAAAGTTTTTTCGCTATAAGCAGCATCACTCTGATGGTAGATAAAACTTGATTCCGATGCGATATTCCTTCTACTCCTCTCCTACTCGGTTCGACTAACACAGTCCGACTATCATTAATTTTGTCGCTCACACGTTGTTGTACGTTGTTCCACTGACAACGCCTTTTTTAAAGCCCAAAGAAATACTCAAAAGAGTTCTTCTTAGAAGCCTAGGTTCGCAAACAGGAGAGGCTTCAGCCTCTTGAGAAAAGTTGTTTCCAACACCCAGCCGAGTGCTGAATGTTATTAATCACTTTACAGTGAAACCAAGAATTTCTTTACAATCATTTCTTAAAATATTCTTATAATTTTTACAGATCGCGAAGACCAATCGATTTTATGTACTGGTGAATCTGGTGCTGGAAAAACTGAGAACACAAAGAAGGTTATACAGTATTTGGCTTATGTCGCTGCGTCGAAACCAAAAGGCTCGGTAGCGGTAAGTTTGATGTTAAACTTAAACATAATTTTATTATGGTTAAAATATATTTTGCACATTTTATAAAAAATCACAAATATAAATATAATTTTTTTTTACAAAACTTTATCGCTATTTATATATACCATACTATACTATTTAAACCGAGCATCGGCGCCCCATAGATCTTAAGATCAGTCAAACACGTTGGATTCATCACACAGACACCTTGCACTCTTTGTTTACCAAATGATTTAGTCGTCGCTGGGCAAGGGGGCGAAACCACATCGCGTGAGGGTGTCGTTTGTTTGGTCAGCGAATGTTAAAAATATAGTTCGGACGATCAAAGCGCGTGTATAAGCGTTCTCACTTATACACCTGCATTTAAAAAATCTGCCGACCCATGATTTAAACTAAGACGCCCATGTATACATGAATGTATGTATTTATCATCAAACCGTATAAGGAAACTTTGTATCTTTAGAATTGTACGCTCATTATCAGCGAGAACGAAGTAAGCAAACATTGAATCATTCCCTAAAAAAGAAAAAAAAACATTATCAGTGTGAAATGATTAAAAACCTTTAGGAAACGATTCATATTTATGCCATGACTCATCAGTAGATTGAATAAACAAAGAGAGAAAAATGTTCGTAATGTTAGTCAAAAAGCAAACCAATGGATAAAGCAAAAGCAAAAACAAAAACATCAAAAACGTACATGCTTACATTCATATGAACAAATGAAGTATGGAGCAGTGCGATATGGTGAAGTGTCAATGAAGAAATGGAGCACAGCGTGTCGTTTGAATAAAACATCTTTCGCACACGTTCCAGCAATCATAGCTAATAGCTATGAACTATGTCATTTGTGGAAAGCTGAAGTACTAAGATTATTCAAATATTTGTTATGAAGTATTTACTAGCGATTCCAATTTCCGGGATTTCTAGCCTCTCGGGATTTTTGGGATTTGAAAGTTCAATCCCGGGATTGTCCCGAATTTTTTTTTTGCTAAAAATGGCACCCCATTTCTATTAAATTATAGTAATTCATTTAAGTATGTACTAGGTATGTATTTATTAAGGCAGTAATTTTTATAACGAACGAAAAGTAACATTAAATTTGTAACTCAAAGTTACTATTCAGGAACTTGAAACATAAGTTGTTTGTACTACTGGTAATACATAGCCATATATACGTACATATTTGATTAATAACGACTTACATATCGCACACCTAGATCTGAAGGGAGCTAATTCAAAAATCTTAAATTTTGAGCTATGTATACTACCGCGCTCTCCCATTCAATACCCACCGATCTGTATACTCGATTAACTAATAGCTACACTACTCACCGAGAAAGGGCTGTTAAGAATTAAAAATGCCATTGGGATATATGGGAGAAGCAGCCAGTTTTACGAGTTTTTTGAACATTTAGATATTTGAGTTTATCGCTGTTTAGATCTAGGTGTGCGATGTGTAAATCGTTATTAATCAAATACCTATGTACGTAAAAAATTTACATTAAATTTGTAAATAAAATATATGTATTCAGGAATTTAGTACAATTTTTTGTACCACATTTGGTCTCCGACAATTCAGGTATGCATAGTATTAATAAAAATTTCATTGTAGATAAAAATAAAAAGGAATGCCATTTGACTAAGAGAAAAATTACTTTATCTGAAGTTTAAAGTGTGATCTTAAAGAAATTATTGCATTAATAGTGTCATCTCTTAACCTGGACCTGAATTTGTTGCATATATAAATACAAGATAACTTAAATGTATATACAAATTTATTTTCGGTGATCCCGGGATTTAGGTCTAGTAATCCCGGGATTTTCGGGACTTAAAAAACAACGGGATCCGGGAATGGAATCCCTAGTATTTACATGCCACATGCATATCTACTTGGGATTCTAATCCCGGGATCCCGTTGTTTTTCAAGTCCCGAAAATCCCGGGATTACTAGACCTAAATCCCGGGTTCACCGAAAATAAATAAAAATGAGTATGATACTATTAAAGAAATTACTCATGTTCTTCACCCAGTAAAAATAACTATTAAAGATTTGTGTGAACGCAATATGGACTTATTCAAGTGCGATGTTGCCATGAATTTTATGTTAGAAGAAATTTAAAATTAAGAAGTCTGCTTTAAGCAAGAACTTGCATAAAAAACTCGTTAAAAGAATAAAGCAACGCATAACAATTCTCTCCGATGTTTACGCCTTTTTAAATAATCCGAGTAATATATATGATTTAAAGTATGCATTTTCTAAAGAAATTAGCTTATCAGTCATTGGGGGGAGCTCGAGAGCATCCTTCGTAATACAGAAAACATGATTCATAGCGAAAACCATACTTATATCACCGACGACAAGCCCGTTAGTCTTAAAGAAAAGTTGCATCAAGATTTGACTAGTAGAAATTGATATTTTTTGTAAAGGGGGCAACAAAGGCTATTACCTTCAGAAAGCATTTGACTTTTTTCCAACAGTTCAACCCACAAGTGTTGAGGCAGAACGAAGTTTTTCGAATGCAGGCAACATATGGAACAATTTCAAGTCCAGGTTAAGAGATGACACTATTAATGCAATAATTTCTTTATGATCACACTTCAAACTTCAGAAAAAGTAATTTTTACCTTTTTATTTTTATCTACAATGAAATTTTTATTATTACTATGCATACCTGAATTGCCGGAGACCAAATGGAAAAAATTTAATTAATTTCGCCACTATCGCTTACGAATTTTTATTTTATTTTATATTATTTTATTTTATTTTATTTTATTTTATTATATTTTTATTTTATTTTATTCTATTTTATTTTATTTTGTTTTATTTTATTTTATTTTATATTATTTTATTTTATTTTTTTTATTTTATTATATTTTTATTTTATTTTATTTTGTTTTATTTTATTTTATTTTATTTCATTTTATTTTATTTCATTTTATTTTATTTTATTTTATTTTATTTCATTTTATTTTATTTTATTTTTTTTTGATTTATTTTATTTTATTTTTATAAGGGGTGCCATTTTTAGCAAAAAAAAAAATCGGGACAATCCCGGGATCCCGGGATTGAACTTTCAAATCCCGAAAATCCCGAGAGGCTAGAAATCCCGGAAATTGGATTCCCTAATATCTACTATGTATATATAAACAATCTATTATATATAAATGCGCAAACATAACAGCTTTCTCCCTTTTTTGCAATAACCACAATTCTAAGGTATATAAAATTTGGTATGTATCGATATGTCTCGCCGAGCAGGGTGTGCGACATCAAACCAAAAAAAAAAAAAAAATTAATTGTAATATGATTTGAAAATCACACCACTACAAGTGCTATACACGCATTCGCTTTATGTTATGGGTGTATGTAGGTATGACCACTTGCATTGTTGTGTTTTCATTCATTGCAGTAGGGTGAGTTGTTTTGTTAACAGCAATAAGATAACATGAGCTTTAACTTTATTGAGCTTAGGTACAAACAGTGTTTACAAAAACAAAATCTGTGCGTGGGGATTCAGAGAAGCAAATGCTTTTGAAAAAAAGCACAAATAAGCTAGGTCATGCACAAGGCCCTTCGTGGCTAGACTTAGTGAAATAAAATAAAATGGAAAATTGAAAAAAAAGTAAAATCAGAAATAGAAAAGTGATTGAAAGTAAAAAAATAAAATTTGTTGGAAATGAAAGGAAATAAATAAAAATGAAACAAAATGAAATTAATAAAAGTATTAAATTAAGAAAATAATAGGACAGGAAAGGGATGGATAAAAGGAAAAAGAAAGAAAAAAGGAAGGTAAGTTAAGGTAAGGAACGGAAAATATGACAGACAAATCAAAGGGAAAGGAAAGGAATGGAAAAGAAAAAAGGAAGGGAAGAAAGGAAATGTAATGTAGGTAAAGCAGTGGAAAAGAGAAGCAAAAGGAGAAAGACAAAGAAAGAAAAGAAGAAAAAAAAGAAGGGAAAGAAAAGGTAGCGAGGAAGAAGGTATGGAAAATAAATGAAAATAAAAAGAAAGAAAAATAAAGGAAAGAAAGGTAATGAAAAGCTAAAAAAATAAGTTAAGGAAATTAATGAAAGAAAAAGAAAAGCAAAGGAGTTGCGGAAAGGAACAAAAGAAAATAAGGAAAGGGTAGGAAAGGAACGGTAAGAAAAGGAAAGGTAAGGAAACGTAATGACAGGAAGGGAAATTTAAGAAAAAAAGTTAAAGAAAATAAAGGTAAGAAAAAAATAAAAGAAAAGAAATGAAATTAAAAAAAATGAATAAAATGAAAGGAAACTAAAGCAACGGAAACGAAAGGAAAGGAAAGAAAAATAAAATAAAAGGAAAAAAGGAATGTAAAGGAAATAAAAGAAACGAAAAGAAAGAAAAATAAAAGAGAAGAACAGAAAAGAAAGAAAGAAAGAAGGGAAATAAAATGAAATGAAAGAAGAGAAAAGGAAAGAAGAGAAAAGGAAAAGAACGGAGAAGATAAGGAAAGGAAATAAAAGGGAAGAGAAGGAAAGAAAAGTAGAAGAAATAAATTGAGATGAAAGGAGAGGAAAGGAAAGGAAATAAAAGCAAATGAATGCTAAGGAAAGGAAAGGAAAGAAATACGTATGAAGACGACCTAAGAAGAATAAATAATTATCAACATTGAAACTATATTACTGAATGGTGTAAAGAGGGAGGAAAAGGCAAAATGAATAGGAATGTATAGAAACCAAAAATATACAAAATATGGAAAAGAAAGGAAAATTTAAGAAATAGCAAAAAGGTAGGAAAATAAAATAAGGTTTTGTGGTTGAATTTCAACGACTGGGCGAACTCTAGTATTTATGAATGCGCAAACAAAACAATGAACAATCATATGATGGAATGGTCATCGCTAAATTCAGGTAAAAGATTGTATGTACATATGTTACAATTCAAGGCCAAATCAAACTAAACCTTTGGGTCGAATACCTACGAACCTCCAAAGATCTATTCTTTAAGCCATTGGCTTAGTTCTTTAGTCCAAACCGTAACGAATATGGACGAAGCCCAGCAAAAAATCGAAGTCTCGCAAAAGATAGACTCTATTCAATAGACGTTTTAAAAAAGAGAACTAGATCAGAATATGACCTAAAAAATAAAAATTCCTGCTTTAAACTCACCATTCAGTTTGTGCGCCCGTAATACTGTTTAAAATTTTTTTTATATGCCGTGGTGTAGCGGTTAAGTGTTCGGCCTTCTACACCAAGTCGTGGCGGATCTATGCCCGGCAAAAGTAACATCAAAAATAATTTAGAAAAATAATTTTTCTAAACGGGGTCGCCCTTCGGCAGTAGTTTGACAAACTCTCCAGGTGTATTTCTGCCATGAGAAGCTTCTCAGTAAAAACTCATTTGCTTTGCAAGTGCCTTTCGGAGTCGGCAAAAAACTGTAGGTCTCGTCAAAAAACGCACCTAACAGTTAAGAACCGATTTGAAAACGAGTACAAGCCAACGCGCTTCGTTTAGTTTACTTTATACATGTGCTTTGAGTAGCGACCGTAGTGAATAAAAGCGTCATATCGAGCGGTGTGCGCAAAAAAGACGTATGAGCGAAAAAGTAAATTGTTCAGGAGACGTTTTTTTTTTTTTAATTTCTTTGCATCCAGTTAATATATTGTCATGAAATTTAGTAAATAACTTTATTTAGCTCCTTTGTATATAATGCCATAAATATGTTTTTGATATTCGTAGCATAAGGGCAATTTTTGGCTCATACGTCTTTTTTGCCTGCCCAAATTTAAGCCACTGTCTGAAAATTTGACTGTTACGTAAAAAAATTTTTTCAACAAACGTTTGTTTTCTGTTCTATTCTTTTGATATTTCCAATTATGCATATTTAAAATTAAGTCTTTGGAGTTAAATTCAATATTTTTCATAAAAAAAGGTTTTAAATGGATGTAACTTAATTAATCTAATCTAATTAATATGTATGAAAATAGATGTGTTCTTCAAAACCACTTTTGAAATGCTGATTATGTACATACATATAGAAATTTATTCTTTCAATTGCAGTCTTCCTTTGGTCTGTCTCAGGAAGGCGATCCTTGACATTCTCATAGTGTTGAGCTTTGAGTTTTTTTAATCTTTGTAGTTCCTCGATAAAATTTTCAATTGATTCTTATATAGAGGAAGTGATCCATTTGCTATTATATGAGTGTTGCGAAACACCCTTCAAACAATTTGTAACACCCCCAAAATCTGGTTTTAAGGTCGAAAACGTTTTTTTTTCAGTTTTTTCGTAAAAAAAATGCATTAAAAACAAATTTTCATCCGATTTCAAAATTCTGCTTCCTTCGGCAAAGTATCTTATTTTGATCCCTTAAATACGATTTTCCTTGTCACTTGGGCGATTTTGAAATCCACCCGCCTTATTACACACAGTATCCCTATAGGGCGCTTGAGACCAAAATATTAGATTTTAGATTATGCTGCATAACTTGAAAATTTTAAGTCCTTTCCAAAAACAAAAAAATGGTATAACTAAGTAGTGATTGCCTCTCGAAGATACATGTCCAAAAAATATTCATTGCCAATTAGTGCCAAAAAAATTACGTCAAAATCGGAAAAACGGAAAATTTTTTCAAAAAATTCTAATTCTCACGAGAAAAACGTGTCATACTCTTTTGAAAAACACTAAATATATTTCGAAAGTCTCAACATTTCTCTATCTTAAGCCGTTGAGAATTTTTAAATGGGTTGAAAATTAGTTTTTTTATTAATTTTTTTTACGAAAAACTGAAACAACGGTTTTTGACCTTTAAGTCAAATTTTAGGGGTGTTACAAATTTTTTGAAGGGTGTTTCGTGTATAATTCGACTCAATGAACAATCTCCACTAGGTCGCTTCAAAAGTGTATTCACTTTTTTTGTAGCACTGTGTTATTAGTTTTATCTAAAAAATACTTAAAAATTGTAGAAATATTAAAAGCAGAAATACCTCAGATAACCAGGAGGTCATATTAAAAAAAAACCCAAAAGAAAAAAGACGTATGAGTCATTGCTGCTCACTAAAAATGCAAACAAACGAACACATGGCACTTACGGCAAAATTGCTTTTGCTCTTAATTCCTAACGGTACTTTTTTTGGCGATAAAACTTTGCGTGTGATAATAAGCTATCGATTTGCATAAAAAAGCGGAAATCGAAAATCATGGCTCATACGCCTTTTTTGCGCACACGACTCGATATGCTTGCGTAGAAACGTAGTAATAGATACACGTACATACGTACGCATTCATAGTTGATGAGTCATCATATTTTTATTTGAGCATTGATTCCAGAGAGGGTCTTTAATTTAAATAGATATTTTTTTAACTACAACAATATAAATTAATTTGTTACACCAATTTCGTCAATATAAAAGAGTGTATACAAATTGTTTTGTAGGTTTTAAGAGCATAGTAGGGTTGTCTGTTCTATATTCTGTAGTGAAGTACCAAACTTGTCGGGAAATATACCACTATGCAACTAGAATTTTCAGACTGGTACCAAACTAAAATAGTTAAATTTGTATAAATAAATGTTAAGCTAGTTAAAGCCTTTCATTTTTCTTTTGTTGTTAATGTCACTAGGACTCGAACCTGTGACCACAACGGTCTTAGTTGAATACTTATCCACTGTTCTCGAGTGCATTTAAATATTTCCCGCTTACCACGATTTGGTCTATTTTGAACTAGTTTGAGATGGTAAATTTCTATTCAAGCTAAGGAAACTAACTCTGTTGGACCATCTATGGGACCACATTTTAAATACTCCTCGATCTTGAATTCTTATTCCTGAACTCGACAGATGCCTCATCTAAGTGGTCGGGTAAATGGTGGTCCTTCGTTTCCTTAATAACGTTTAAAGCTGTCCCTAATTTAAATCGCATCATATTATCGCAAGTTAGGTCCAATTATACTGATAATAATTATTTCTCAAAAATATACACAAAGCCAAAAATCTATATATTGTTACACTAATATATCATTTTTTATTTTCAATCAAGTTGCTGATGGATTTTTATTAATTCATTTGTACTAACTACACTATATCGTAGTTAAATATTAGAGGCATTGATATTTGTGTTTTCGAACAAGCCATCATTGCCTGCAACCAAAGCAACTTATTTTTAACCAGTTCAATACTAATTTGAATTACTTGATTTCTCAAATAGTTTGAGTTCTTTTTTGTTTCTATGGCCCGTTTTTCAGTGCAAGTTTAAACCACAGAGAAAGTTGACTAGAGTTTGTCTCATACAAACCGGCCGTTTAAACTAAGTTTAAACTCGCACTGAAGTTTAAACTTGCTTTGAAAAACCAGGCCTATGCTTGAAAGAAAAAGAAATTGCTGTTATCAAAAGGTTTCAGCGAACCTAAGCGTTGGAGCTACTGCAACAAGAAGTTGCAATATAGGATTATCTAGGAATTTTCTGAATATCTTCAAATACTTTGATAAGTGTGAGCTATTTTTCCATCGAAATATGGATGGGAGCTACCCAGAAAACCATCTGAGTCATAAACACTAAGTCATATTTATAAGTCAGAAATGAATAGGTTTACTTTAAATTCAGTTTTTTCGAGTAATTTTTCGAGCTAAGAAGAAGATCAGTCTGGGACTAGTCAGAAATTAATATATCGTTATCAAAATGGCTCCATAAACCCCATTCTCTGAGAATTCAGCCACTTTCACACCAAAACGTAATAACTTCAGTAGCATTCAAACCAAAACGCAATAAATATAAATTTTCACACCAAAACGAAATAAATCCAAATAACTTTCTGCTTTAACTTTAAATCTAGTTATACGAAAAATGTAATTTTTTGGGCATATGTTTGTTATTATATAACTGGTATAATGTCATAAATGTTTTTTGAAAATATCTATCCATTTCCCGGTAATCATATTTTCTCATTTATCTTCGAACTTTTTATGTGTAACTTATTGCGTTTTGGTTTGAAGCTCCTCAATGTGATTTCTCTTGGAAAATATTAATAAGATTTTCTCTACAAATATATGGAGCAAATCTTCTTAAAAACCAACTATACAGATTTGACATTTGATTGATTTTTGATAATGTCACAGGTGTATGGCGTAAAATTTCTACAATAAAAAATAAAAACCACGTTGCAAAAATTACCAGTTTAAAATTTGGTGCTACGTTTTGACCTCAGCTGTATACAACCTATATAACGAAGCATTGAATGAGTTTAAATACTTATTAGCACATGTATAAGACGTTTAAAATAAAGTTGTTGCTTTTTCTAATCTAACTTTGTTCGATTTTTTTTATATTTGTCCAATCCAAATATGGTGTTAAACATGTTTTAGTAATGAAGTTTCCTTTTACGGCAAGGACATACCAAATTGATTCAATAAAACGACAGTTGAATGGCGATCGAAGTTTCGTTAAACAATTTTTTAAAATTGTTTAAAACAAATGCACAAACGTATATAAATCCATACATAAGTATGTATGTATGTAATTAGTTTATGAAAATACCAAAATCGAATACATCTGTTCGCATATGAATAAATATTTGCCATTTATGGAAAACAAATATTATTAAGGTTGCTTGTAAACACATGAAATCATACAAAAAATTATCGAATGTTGCATTCATTCTCACGTTTAGTTCGTTGATAATCTCTTTTGAAATTTTTCGTACCATCAGCCTTACAGCCAGTCGATATTTTCTCAAAGTTTTTCCATATAAGGTTTGCGTCTGTGTTCATACCCTGCAACCAAAGCAACTTATTTTTAACCAGTTCAATACTAATTTGAATTACTTGATTCCTCAAATAGTTTGAGTTCTTTTTTGTTTCTATGGCCCGTTTTTCAGTGCAAGTTTAAACCACAGAAAAGTTGACTAGAGTTTGTCTTATACAAACCGGCCGTTTAAACTAAGTTTAAACTCGAACTGAAGTTTAAACTTGCACTGAAAAACCAGGCCTAGTTTGAAAGAAAAAGAAATTGCTATTATCAAAAGGTTCTGCGAAGCTGAGCGTTGGAGCTACTGCAACAAGAAGTTGCAATATAGGATTATCTAGGAATATCTTCAAATACTTTGATAAGTGTGAGCTATTTTTCCATCGAAATATGGATGGGAGCTACCCAGCAAACCATCTTGAGTCATAAACACTAAGTCATATTTATAAGTCAGAAATGAATAGATTTCCCAACTAGCGATAGTCATCAAATAGAAGTCATACATATCGCCAGAATAGAAGTCATACATACATACATGTATGTCTTTTACTTGCTCAATAAAATATCATAGTTTTGAGTCTCATATTTTTTTGTATATTTATCGAACTCCTAAATTATGAGCACTCCGAGAATGTTATTACGGTATTATTACTAGTAATAGGTAGTGGGGAACGTTCTCATTGCACATTTGACACTGACGTACACCAGTCCAAGCAGGTGGCCGGGTCTTATGAGTACCCTTAATAACAAACACTACAATTTTTTATACAGCCACTGCGGTGAACTTAACTGTAAAAAATTCGATTTGTTGCAGTTTGTAAATAAATACATTTTATTTTTATAAATATTTGTGTTTGACTATGTTTTCGGTAAACTATACTTAATACATACCTATATTTAGTATATTTACAGACTTATACAATTTATTATTACATGATATCGCACACCTACTTACATAGATCTAAACAGATATATCCCAAAGGCATTTTAAATTTTTAACAGCCCTTTTATCGGTGAGTAGTGTAGCTATTAGGTAATCGAGTATACAGATCGGTGGGTATTGAATGGGAGAGCGCGGTAGTATGCATTACTCAAAATTTGAGATTTTTGAATTAGATCCCTTTAGATCTAGGTGTGCGATGTGATATCGTCGCTCGGCGCGCAATACCGCGTATTTGCAAAAAGCTATACGGTTCCATAAACTTTATTTTATTTATTTATTTGGTGTTTTGTTTGTAAAACGGCGTAATTTTAACGTAAATACATTAATACCGAATAGTCCTAGTCAGGGTAACGAAATTTCGATTTTGGAAGTTTTGGTACATATGCCGTTTTGCTTTTGCAAATACGTGGTATTGCGCGCCGAGTGACGATATATTGCAAAAAAGGTCTATTCTAAAAGTAAAACATACCTATGTATGTACATTTATTTATTTTATATTATTATAGTGCTATATATTCAATATTTGTCTTACTTAGGCCCAGTTTTTCAGTGCAATTTTACACCACAGACAAAGTTGACTAGAGGTTATCCTATAAAAATTGAGCGTATAAACTAAGTTTACACTAGCACCGATGTTTAAAGTTGCACTAAAAACCGGCCTTACTCTACTGTATTTTAGCTTCATTTTAAGGCAATAAAAAATAAATATTATTTTTCTTTTTTTGTTGTCATTTCATGTTTACCTATTCTACAAATGTTCTACTTAATACTCACTCCACTATGTTGTCAAATTGATCGGTTGGTGTCTGCTATATATATTACAATTATTTGGAAAAAAATAAAATAAAATTTTCAAAATATAAAAATCTTAAAAAACAAATGTAAATATTCAATAATATTTAAATTAATTTATATATATCCGCCAAAACACACTGCATCATCCTGTTTATGGGCGACCACTTTTATTGCTACCATCCATTCCCTCACTGTCACCAAAACATCCACAATGCAACTATTATCTCCAACAAAAAAAAAATTAAATTGGGCTAACGCTAATAATACGAAAAATCCATCTCACCGACTGACCAACAATCAACCTAAATAAAAAATTATCTCAACAATTTAAACCAAAAGGGACCTCATCCGGCTTTAATTATTGTAAGTATTTTAAATTAGCCTACTTTTCTATTATTTACTTTGAACGAATTTGAATGAATGTGAATTTTTCTCGATTTTGAGTTAATTGGATTGACTGGGTTAACCTCTAAATGATATTATTTGAAAGTAAAGAGTTGCTAAAAAATCACTTGAAACATAAACTTAAAAAAATATTACAGAAGTAAACCTAATATTTGCTTGAAAAATACGGTGTGGATATTACATATTATTATGTATGTATGTATATAACAAAATTTTAGCCTTGCAAAATTGTACTTTTCCTGAAAACACCCATATCTAAAAAGCGGTAAATAATTTTATGAATCGAAAAAGGTGCAAAGCATCCCAATTCTTGCGTAAGATGTTCAGCATTAAAGTAGGAAAAAAACATTACATTTTATAAATATGAAGTAAAATTTAAATATCTAATTCATCGCATCTTGTTTGTATAGGGTTTCTAAATATTAGATTAATAGTGGTAGTTTTTTACCAATAATTCATTTATTATTTTTGTTTATTTTTTTAATGCATTTTAATACATTTTGTTTATAATATTAAAGAGTACTTATTTTTATAATATTGTGTGTACTTATCTCTACATTCCCAACGTTTCTTTATCCCTATTTTTATTACTAATAACGCTAACTACTGCTGCTTCAAACTCCAATTGCTACCTACAATGCTTCCATAAAACTTTTGCTCGACTCTCTTTGGTATTGTGTATGTGTGATTGTGGTTTGAAACGATGAACTCAACTTCTCGGAAATATACATTATTTTCTACCATCTAAACCCCGTGATTCATTTGTATGACGATTGTAAATCTCAACGTTATCACGACTTCTGCTTTTATGATCGAAACAAATGCGTCGTTTTGCAAATGGCTACAACTTTAATTTTGTAAACGTGAAATGTAGAGACCTTATGCAGAAACATTTGCGGTAAAGTATCTATATCATAGTCATAGTCGAATTAGAATAAAGTTTAATCCACTTTAACATGATTCTAACATAAACATCGTTCTATGTCTGTCAAATACATTTAATGTCTAATATGGAGTTTTAAAATTAAAATGAAGAAAAGGCCATTTTTTCATTTTAATAAAGCGGTGTGTGCCTATGGTTGTGTGGGTGACAGTACATGAATTTGCCCTCTATTGGTTATTAGCATAAATGTGCAATGGTTTGTGACAGATATGCTATGTTAGCTGGCACAGGGTGATCCTGCCAAAGTTAAACAAAATTCTTTATATAATATATAATTTCTTTTCATAAGGGGTTCGTGTTTAATTGCATTTTTTTTATGAGGGGTCTCTGTTAAACTACTTTTCAGCAAATATGTTCGTTGAATATTAACTAATACGCGTGTTAAGCAACGACTATGATTACGGGCCAATGTTTTTAGTTAAATCAACATTATTGTTATTATGATTTGTACACTCATTTTTATAGTTGTTACAAATATTTCCTAATATTATGCACCTTTTCTTAAGTCAAACATGAATGACTTTCATAGTTTTTATACTACTTATGTATATTTTGTAATTTTCAGTGTTTTAATGAAAACCATGGTACAAAAATTCAGAAAGTAATGTCACTTCAAAATTTTTGTGTTATGTTAATTATAAATAAGTGGTACGAAAGCAAGCTTTTTATGACTTCATATACCCGCACTGTTAATTATTAGTTTTTCGTTTTAGCTTGTTAAGAAGACATCGTCCTGCTTAGTAGTACTCACAGAATAATTTTTGTCAACATGAACCATGTTAAACTAGCAAGAAAGATCCTGTTAAATTTGCATGAGATAGTGAGGCAGATAGTGTTGTTTTAGCAGGAATTAAAGTTAATTTAACAGGAAGGCAACTTTTTCAACATGAGCTTCATGTTAAAATAACATGATCGATAGTGTTGAAAAATAATAACCTGAAAAAGTATTAAGAAAGTGGCCTTTTACACTCGGCAATTATTGAATTCAACTCTGCCGCAAAATAGGCGAAGGCGGTGAGAAGAGAGGGAAAGAGTACACTTGAAAGCGTACCGTCAACTCGTTCCAAGTTTTTCTTGCTATCTCTTTCACTCCTCCTTGTTCGCCCGTATTTTGTTTCATAATTGCTTTCGAGAAAAATTGACATGTGTAGACACGAATAGAAAACACAAAAGAGAACGCCAGCAGAGTTGAATTCAACAGTTTCCTGGTGTAAAATGGGACAAAGTGTCGATTTTACATGAACATTTTTCTGTGTGTATCATCAATTGCGGTAAGCTCCTTATGGAGTAGTCGAGCATTGTTCATGACTAAAACTCGGTGGAATCACAAAAAATCGACTAGGAACTCGGCCCGTGTAAATCAGTCGTAAGATCAGATACATATACAACTTTTGTCCGACTTCGACAACAACAATTTTTTATGCATTAGTTTCTTTTCTATTTTGTCTTACAATATGTTAACCTATTATATTACTTGGAAACGTTTTTCTTGAAATTATTCACTCAACTCAAAATAAATTTCAATGTCAGAGGAAACCTCTAAAGTCAAAGTCCTAAAAATTCAAGTTTAGGTTGACTATGATTTTGAACTTGAAGTATTCTTGTGTTCATTTGCACGAAATTTGTATGCCGTAACTTTGCTGGCAAAGCCAAATTCGAGCAAAAAGTTCCATGTGTCTCCCATCTACACAATATGTCTTTTGACATATATATTTCCTTATTGACTGTGTCATTATATCATTCATTCATTTTTGATGTGTAAACATCTTAGCGCTGGGGGGTCATTGTAGGCAGTGTCGATTGTATTGTTTAGGCATTGTAGGCAGTGTCGATTGTATTGTATAGGCATTATAGGCAGGGTCGATTGTATTGTATAGGCATTATAGGCAGGGTCGATTGTATTGTATAGGCATTGTAGGCGGTGTAGGCAGGGTATTGTATAGGCATTGTAGGCAGGGTATATTGTAGTTGTAGGCAGTGTAGGCAGGGTGTATTTTAGTTGTAGGCAGTGTAGGCAAGGTATATTGTAGTTGTAGGCAGGGTATATTGTAGTTGTAGGCAGCTTAGGCGGTTATATTTTAAGTGTAGGCAGGGTATATTGCAGTTGTAGGCAGTATAGGCAGGTTATATTGTAGTTGTAGGCAGGGTATATTGTAGTTGTAGGCAGTGTAGGCCGGGTATATTGTAGTTGTAGGCAGTGTAGGCAGGGTATATTGTAGTTGTAGTCATAAATGACTCGTGGAAGAGTCATAAATGATTCGTGGAAGAGTCATAAATGACTCGTGAATGAGTCATAAATGGCTCATTGATGGATCAAAAATGACTCATTTATGAGTAAAAATAACTCATTTATGAGTAAAAAATTACTCATTGATGTGCCAAAAATGACTCATTGATGAGTCAAAAATGACTTATTGATGAGTCAAAAATTACTCATAGGCGAGTTATTTATGAAATGAAGTTTCATGCAGAATACACATGTTTACACATCAAACCTCACGAGTACTTGGTACTCACGCCTTTTTATTCATTATTATCTTATACAATTTAAAGAAATTAACAGGGTATATGAATAGCTAACGGCGTTGGGTGTTCAAAATGAGAACAGTGATAACGCCATTTCTTGTCATGATTACAATAGAAGTTGAGAAATGTGGGGTGCAAACAAATATCAGTTAAACGCAGTTATTTATATATAAAATTGAAAAAAAAGTAAATTATTAAAATAAATTTAATTAATTAATTAAGGATAAGGTACATATTTAAAATAAATACAAATAGGTTCAATAGGTGGATTACAAAACAAGCTAGTTACAAGTGAACTTGTTGAAATCAAATAAAAAAGGAGAAGAAAATATGTTGCTATGTTTTTAATTGGAAGCCGATTATATGATAGGCCGTAACAGAACTTCAATATCGTCATGGCTTAAACCAAGAAGCCATAATTTTACCAGCTTTAGGACAACGCTTATTCTACGAATTGATTGTATATCCCTATGAATTTTACTAAAAATCTTACACGATACTATGGTATAGAAGTTTCGATACAGAGTTGTGCGGAGGCAGGAACTGTAACATTAGTGTGAGAATTGCTTCTTAACATGAGTGAAGTATATATTGGACTTCGTAAATATCCATCATCATCATTTATTGGCGCTTAACCGCCTAAGCGATTTTGGCCGTTTCGTATTAAAGCACGCCAGTCATTCCTTTTTAGCGATAACGGACGCCAATTGGAAACCCCAAGGGAGTTAAAGTCATCCTCCACCTGTTGTTTCCATCTCAGTCGAGGCCTCCCCCTTCCTCTGCTGCCGAATTCAGGCGACGATAGGAAAACCTTCTGTGCTGGAGCTTCTTTGTCCATTCGCATAACATGGCCCAGCCAGCGGAGTCTTTGGGCTTTAATTCGCTGGACTATGGTCAGATCCGCGTAGAGCTCGTACAGCTCATCGTTAAATTTCCTTCTATACTCGCCGTTGGCATCACGGGAAGGACCATAAATCTTCCGGAGAACTTTTCTCTCAAATACTCCAAGGGCCATCTCATCTTCTCTTGACATTGTCCATGAATCTGAGCCATACATCAGGACAGGTATGATGAGAGACTTATAGAGCGTGATCTTTGTTTTTCGAGAGAGGACTTTACTTCTCAATTGCCTACTCAGTCCAAAGTAGCACTTGTTGGCAAGAGTGATTCTCCGCTGGATTTCTAGACTGATATTATTTTCGGTGTTGATACTGGTTCCCAAATAGACGAAGTCCCTCACAGTTTCAAATTTGTAACTATCAACAGTGACATGGCTGCCAAGGCGCAGGTGCGCCGATTCTTTCTTTGATGACAGCAAATACTTCGTCTTGTCCTCGTTCACGGCAAGACCCACTTTTTTCGCTTCCTTATCCAGTCCAGAGAAGACAGCGCTTACGGAGCGGTTGTTAAGGCCAATGATATCAATATCATCGGCATACGCCAGCAATTGCACGCTCTTGTAAAAGATTGTACCATTGCGGTTTAGCTCTGCTGCTCGAATTATCTTCTCCAGCATCAGATTGAAGAAATCGCACGAAAGGGAGTCGCCCTGTCTGAAGCCTCGTTTGGTTTCAAATGGCTCAGAGAGGTCCTTCCCGATTCTGACGGAGCTGTTGGTATTGCTCAACGTCATTTGACAAAGCCGTATAAGCTTTGCAGGATAGTCAAATTCAGACATGGCGGCATACAGGCAACTCCTTTTTACGCTGTCAAAAGCGGCTTTAAAATCGACAAAGAGATGGTGAGTGTCGATTCTCTTATCATGGGTCTTCTCCAGGATTTGGCGTATCGTGAAAATGTGGTCGATGGTAGACTTACCAGGTCTAAAGCCACACTGATAAGGTCCAATCAGTTTGTCTACGATGGGCTTCAGCCTTTCACACAACACGCTAGAGAGAACCTTATATGCGATATTAAGAAGACTAATTCCGTGGTAGTTGGTGCGGTTAGCGGGATCGCCTTTCTTGTGGATTGGGCAAAGCACACTTAAATTCCAATCCGGAGGCATGCATTCGTCTGACCATATTCTGCATAAGAGCTGATGCATGCTTTTTACCAGCTCTTCGCCTCCGCGTTTGAACAGCTCGGCGGGTAGTCCGTCTTTTCCAGGCGCTTTGTTGTTTTTGAGCCGGGATATAGCTATCCTCACTTCATCATAGTCTGGTGGTGGGACGACTTTTCCATCGTCAGGGATTGGAGTATCGGGTTCGACGTCTCCCTCGCAATTTAGCAGTGAGGAGAAGTGCTCCCTCCATAATTTAAGTACACTTTGTACGTCGGTTACCAGGTCGCCATTGTTGTCCTTACAGGAGCTTGCCTCGGTCTTAAAACCTTCCGTCATCCGCCGGATCTTTTCATAGAATTTTCGGGCATCATTCCTGTCAGCCAGCATCTCAAGCTCCTCACACTCACGCCTTTCGGCCTCACTTTTCTTTTTTCTGAAAAGGCGTCTCTCTTCCTTCTTTGCCTCACGATATTGTTGCCATACACTGCAGGTTGCGCCCGTTCGCAACGTCTCCTTGTAGGCAGCGTCCTTTTTTTTCGAGGCAGTTTTGCATTCCTCATCGTACCAGTTGTTCTTGCGGGCTCGCTGGAACCCTATAGTGGCCTCAGCGGCGGTACGCAATGAGTGAGAGATATGCTTCCATTGCTCGGTTACATCGTTAGGTCGAGGATTGCCCTCTGCTAGCAGCTGTGAGAGTCGAGTTGTGAAATTATCAGCTGTCTGTGTCATGCGCAGCTTATCGACGTCAAACTTTCCTTCCGTTACTGTGCGCACTTTCTTCGTTGCACAGAGGCGTGTGCGTATCTTGGCTGCGACAAGATAATGGTCAGAGTCAATATTGGGACCACGCAGTGTACGCACGTCCAGAACGGTGGAGCTATGTCTGCCGCCAATCAGGACATGATCAATCTGGTTTCTAGTTCTTTGATCAGGGGACAGCCATGTGGCTTGGTGTATTCGCTTATGCTGGAACCTGGTACTATGACCATATTGCGAGCAGCGGCGAAGTCAATCAACCTAGTGCTAGGGATGTTATATCGTGGAGACTGAATTTTCCAACTGTGGGACCAAAGACTCCTTCCTTGCCCACCTTGGCTTTAAAGTCGCCGAGCACGAGTTTGATATCATGCTGTGGGCAGCGATCATAACTCTGTTCAAGTTTATCGTAGAAGGAGTCCTTCTCTGCGTCGTCCGTCTCCTCAGTCGGCGCATAGGCGCAGATAAATGTTATGTTGAAAAACCTCGCCTTGATGCGGATCGCAGCGAGACGCTCGTTCACAGGAGTGAACGCTAATACTTGGCGGCGAAGTCTCTTTCCCACCACGAATCCTACACCACGCGCTTTGCCGCGTGTCTGGCCACTGTAGTATACGTCACAAGGACCGATGGTCGTCTTTCCTTGCCCCGTCCATCGCATTTCCTGCAGGGCGGTGATGTCGGCCTTTGCGCCTACGAGGACATCAACCAGTCGGGCAGCGGTACCGTCCCTTGAAAGGGTCCGGACATTCCCGGTACATGCCCTAATATCCAAATCGTTATGCCTTATTCGTTTTGCCGGGTCGTCAACATTAAAGGGGGTTCTCATCCGAGGCTTTGCATTTTTTTTTTTTTTTTTCATTGGAATTAAGTTTTTTACGTGGCGGGTCCCAAACCCAGCGCACAACCCGTTTCGGGTTTTGGAAAATATTTACACATTTATATAGCGAGCCGCTTGCTTCAAGACAGACGCCCGCTTGCAGCCGCACCTCATGGTGAACAGACGCTACGCAAAAACCTCGGTGAGCCCTTAAACCAAGTATGTCAGAGTGGCCCCACCGGGGCTCCCTCTCTTTCTGCCGCGAGCCTAGGTAGCTCCCGTTGCCCAGAGTGCACGAACGAGGACGCAAGAGTCGGGATTGAGCAAGGTCACTTAGCAACCACACTCCATTACACTCCAACTCCAAATCCACTCGTAAATATCCATTCCTCATAAAAAAAAAAACTTTTAAAACTTACAAATAATACAAGTGTCTTACAGGTAGAATGTTATCTTTTAAAAAGATTCATGGAGTGCGTTAAACGGCTAGCATTACAAATTCTACGTATAAGACACTTTTGCAACATTAAGGGTGGACGAATTTTACTTGATTATGCACTACCCCAGCAGGTTATGTGATATTGCAGTTTAGACTGTACACCGAAAGAAAAAAATATCAAAAACCACCGTAAAATTAACATTTTTTGTTTGCAAAATGCAACTGAAAAGAAAAAATGTTAATTTTACAATTTCGAAAATATAATTTTTACGTGAAAAGGATGTGCACAAAAAAAACGTGAAAACGAACGAAAGACGAAAAATGAACTTGACCATCATGTATTATTGAACACATTCTCATATATTATTGACATGAAACGTAAAAGCGAACAGGAAAAACGTAAAATGAACATGACCATCAGTATTATTGTAGGCATTCTCATGTATAATTGACATGAAAAGTATAAAAAAAAGAAAAAAAAAAACTAATGGCGGCGATATACCATATCATAACCTCTACCGAGATTTTTGGCCGAGCTTCTCTTTCCAACTTGTGGTGTGTTGCTTTTGAGTTTTCCTACAAGTTGGCGGGACCTACAGTTTTTCGCCGACTCCGGACGGCACTTGCAAAGCAAATGAATTTTTTGCTGCGAAGCTTCTCATGGCAGAAATACACCTGGAAAGTTTGCCAAACTACTGCCGAGGGGCGACCACGTTTAGAAAAATTGTTTTTCTGCATCAAAACCTGAAAATCGTAAATTTTCACATTCGACGTGCGCGGCTTATGCCATTTTAACATGAGAATGTAATAGTACATTTATACTGCACCAAATTTGGCGAATTTGAATGTGTCATTTCGAACCTGTTTACACTGGCAAATTTGCATTTGGCTTCACCTTCCCTGCAAGAATCTTCTACCAGAATACAAAGCCACCGAAAGAAAAGGCACCACCTTGATGTTTTAAACACATGTAGAGTAATAATAAATGAAGAATCAAGAAGGCTTTTCTCTCTTTTCTTAGTGGAACTGGTCCAATATCATAAAAAAATAGTTGAAATTGTTATTTAGAACTGTGCATAATGCAAAAGTTTTCACACGTTAATTACCCATTATGGTTCTTGCTGAGCAATTCTAAATGTGGAACACAGGCAGGGTTGCTATTTTGAGGAATTGTGGATTGTATTGTTCAGCGAATGCGATGGAATTCCAAATTTGGAAAATGAAATTTGTATGGAAAAATGCGCCAAATTTACAATTTTTCGCCAAATTTACCAAATTTGGTGCTGTGTAAATGTACTATTATACAAATGTGAAATTGACAGTTTTTATATCAATATGATGTCGAAATGTATATTAACAAGAAAAATTGATATGACAGTGATATGACGTACTAATGTTGGCTCAACAAGTTTTTTATCAATTTGACGTCAAACCAGCTGTTTACATAATTTTTAATGTTGATTCAAAACTTTTGTATCAATTTAACGTGAACCCTGTTTGTTTGATAATTTTCATTATAAACACGACATTATTTGCTGAAATGTAAAATTGATAAAGCAGAAATGTTAAGTCCCGTTTACATTGCTCGATTTTTCGTTCAATTTCATATTGATTCTGAAAATTGACTCGTGTCAACGGGTCTTGCAAAATTGCATGCAACAAAGTTGGTAGCCAGCCGACTTTTGTTCAACTTATCATTCAACTTCTGTACAACCCTGGGTTTGTTCACGAATTGAGGGTTATAAATATTTGTCAGATTTTTATAAAAAAAACTTGTAAATAAAAAAATTAAAAATAAATTGTTTCTCTATTTAATTGGCGTTTCTTTTTCGTGTTCAACAATAAAATCTATAGCAAAACCTGTGCATTCCGTCCCATCTAACCAAACGAGTCCGCAAGGTGCTCCGTTAGGACTCCCGGCGTAGCATATCCGACGGGGAAATGCCTTTTAAAAATGTATGCAGAAAAGTTTCTTATAGGACTCCTTGAAGATGCGTTTATGGCATTCCAAAACACTCCCGCAGATACCCAGATAATGGAAAAGGACTCTGTGCGGGCTCCCCTTTACAATTAAATCCGTAGACGCTCCCAATATCATTACTTTGTATGGTTAGAGGAGCAGGTGAAACAATGGTTAGTGTCGTGAGAAGAGCCACATGCCAGGCAAACATTTTGCACTTCGGGGTTCGTTCTGGATAAGTGAGGGCTTCACTTGTTACCTTACGCAAATCAGAGTTAACCGAGAGTGTGTCTGGACCAAGCATCGGCGCCCCATAGATCTTAAGATCAGTAAAACAAGTTGGATTCATCACACAGACACGTTGTGCTCTTTGTTTACCAAATGATTTAGTCGTCGCTGGGCAAGGGGCGAAACCACATCGCGTGGGGGTGTCACTAGTTTGGTCAGCGAATGTTAAAAATATAGTTTGGACGATCACGCGTGTATAAGCGCCCTGCAGTCAAATTCCGAACTACTCAGCAAACATACTAGTTCATTGACTAACCATTTTGTGGCATATGCCTACCAGTTCGTTGTTGATTAGTTTTAAAAGCAGTCAATGCCAAACTACTCAGCAAAAATTCTAGTTCATTGACTATACATTTTGTGGCGTATGCATACTAGTTCATTGCTGATTAGCGTTAAACCAGTCAATGCCAAACTACTCAGCAAACAATATAGTTCATTGACTATACATTTTGTGGTGTATTTATACTAGTTCATTGCTGATTAGCTTCAAACCAGTCAAGGCCAAACTACTCAGCAAACAATATAGTTCAATGATATACATTTGTGGTGTATTCATACTAGTTCACTTCTGATCACCTTTAAACCAGTCAATGTCGAACTACTCAGCAAACAATATAGTTCAATGACGATACATTTTGTGGTGTATTCATACTAGTTCATTTCTGATCACCTTTAAACCAGTCAATGTCCAACTACTCAGCAAAGAATATAGTTCATTGACTATACATTTTGTGGTGTATTTATACTAGTTCATTGCTGATTAGCTTCAAACCAGTCAAGGCCAAACTACTCAGCCAGCAATATAGTTCATTGACTATACATTTTGTGGTGTATTCATACTAGTTCATTTCTGATCACCTTTAAACCAGTCAATGTCGAACTACTCAGCAAACAATATAGTTCATTGACTATACATTTTGTGGTGTATTCATACTAGTTCATTTCTGATCACCTTTAAACCAGTCAATGTCGAACTACTCAGCAAACAATATAGTTCATTGACTATGCATTTTGTGGCATATGGATACCAGTTCATTGTTGATTAGCTTTAAACCATTCAATGCCAAACTACTTAGCGAAAATTCTAGTTCATTGACTATGCATTTTGTGGTGTATTCATACCAGTTCATTTCTGATTTCCTTTAAGCCCGACATTGCCAAACTACTCGGCAAACAATGTAGTTCATTGACTGTACATTTTGTGGTGTATTCATACTAGTTCATTTTTGATTAGCTTTAAACCAGTCAATGCCAAACTACTCAGCAACATTATAGTTCTACGCCTAAAAATTGTGTGGTGTATTCATACTAGTTAATTTCTGACTACCTTCAAACTAATCAATTCCAAACTACTCAGCAGACACCTAGCTCGTTTACTATACATTTATGGATGTTTTTATACTAGTTCTTTGCTGATTACCCTTAAACCAATCAATGCCAATCTAATCAGAAAACATACTAGTATACAACTATAATTTGCTGGGCGAAATAATACTAGTCAGAAAAATCCTGGTTCGTACTAGTATGCAAGTATGTATGAAACTCGGGTTGAAATCATACTACACCTTTTTCAGTTTATATTCAGAAAGTTTTCTGAATATCAATTGTAATTTTCTGAATGTCAATTGTATTTTTCTGAAAATCAAATGGAAATTCTGTAACTGCATTCAGATCTTTTATGATCCCATTTTGGCCAGGTTTGTTTGGATGTCCGGCACCCTGGGGATTGTTGCTACTTTTCGTTGGCTTGACGGAGTGTGTACTCCAAGCCAACGAAAGGTGGCAACAATCCCCAAGTTGCCGGACATCCAAACAAACCTGGCCGAAATGGGATCATAAAAGATCTAGAGGCATTCACGCCCTAAGAAGGAGAGAAATCTTAATATTAATAGGTGTTCTAACTGAGCACTGCCTTATTGGTAGGCACGCAGAAGGGGTGCCCTATCGACGATGCTGTAGGAGCTGCAAAGATGATGAGGAAGAGGAAACGGTGAAGCACCTCATCTGCAACTGCCCGGCCTTAAGCGGCGCGGGAACGCGCTTTTTGGGAGTTCCCTTCTAGTCTAAACCAGACCACTGGGATTTTCCAAATGGCCGTGTCCCGGGACTGACTTTCCTAGTGCTGGTGGTATCACAACGGGCTTTTCAAAACTGGCCTAAGTGTGCCTCTGCGGCAGCCACTAACCTAACCTAACCTAACTGCATTCAACTGTTTGAACAGTCACAGATTTTTAAATTAAAAAAAAAACTAGGTCCCGCCAACTCATAGGGAAAAAATCAAAGCAGCACACTATAAGTTGGAAGAGAAGTTCGGCAAAAGTCTCGTTAGAGGTTATGACAACCTGTTGGTATATAACCGCCATTTTTTTTTACGTTGCGGCATAAACTTGAATATATTGACAACAACAATATAAATTAACTCTACCAATGCTCCTTTAACTCGAGTGTATTGCCCAGCATGAAAGCAGTCTTACTTTGACTCTTTTTGATGTAAAAATAAGACTTTATGAAAGTGTATCCTACAAAGTTGAATGCAATTGGGCCTTCACCTATATAATCAAACTTGACGAACGCGGAATTTGAAAGGAGCCATTGCAAGTAGAGTTCAATAATTAAATTAAAAATACAATAAACAACATAATTTAAAAAATATAGAAAAAAAACTTGTGTTAACTTTACCGAGAATCGAACTCAGAGCCTTTAGCTCATTTTTGGCTGTGTATGAACTAGTATATCAACTGGTATAATGCTGATGCAGAGGCTGACTAGTATACCAATTGGTATGGTGCTGATGAAGAAGAGGACAATTGCTTTTCTTTTTCTCTTGTAACTGCTTCTTTTTTACCTTGTAATTCACAGATGCTTTTTCGTGTTTGGGTAAATACAAATAGTCGCTGCTTTCTAAAGAATAAACTGGTATATTGCTGATGTAGAGGCTGACTATGATACTGGTGCATAGACCGACTAGTATACCAACTGGAATGAATGTCAAATTCGTGGACTAGTATGACAAGTGGTACGATCTGAATGGACATAATGATTAGTATGTCCTGCCGCATAGACTGAGCAGTATGTCAACCGGTATGATTCTGATGTATATATGAACTAGTGTGTCAACTGGTAAGATTCTGATGCATATATGAACTAGTATGTCAAATGGTATATTTCTGATGCAAATTTGAACTAGTATGTCAACTGATATGATTATGATGCATAAATGAACTGATATGTCAACTGGTATGATTCTGATGCATAAATGAACTACTATATCAACTGGTATGATTCTGACGCATATATGAACTAGTATGACAACTGGTATGATTCCGATGATTTTTTTAACTAGTCTGTTAATTGGTATGATTCTGATGCATTAATGAACTAGTCTGTCAACTGGTATGATTCTGATGCATATAAGAAGTAGTCTGTCAACAGGTATGATTCGGATGCATATATGAACTAGTCTGCCAACTGGTATGATTCTGATGCATATATGATCTAGTCTGTCAACTGGTATGATTCTGATGCATATATGAACTAGTCTTTCAACTGGTATGATTCTGATGTATATATGAACTAGTCTGCCAACTGGTATGATTCTGATGTATATATGAACTATTCTTTCAACTGGTACGATCCTGACGTATATACGAACTAGTATCTTAAATGGTATGATACTGATGTGTATAATAACAAGTATATCAACTGGTATATTCCTGATGCAGAGGCTGACTAGTCAGCCAATTGGTATGGTGCTAATGCAGAGAAGGACAATTGCCATCTCGTAGGACATCGCCGTGTTAAAAATACCAGTTGCTAATATGGAAAAATTACAGAACTCGAACTAGTTGAAGCCGCCTAGCTGACTGGTATTTGATTAGTATAAAACTAGTTAAGTTGACTGCAGGGCGTTCTCACTTATACACCTGCATTTACAAATCTGCCGACCCATGGTCTGGACACTCTCGGGGGATGGTGTTCCTACACAGCAACCGATGGGCTTGCTGTTGCAGAACGGCATTCGTCGGGCGGGAGCTAATAAAGGTGATCACCATCTCTACGTGGATGTTGTTGGGTGCCTGCCTGTAAGCCCGTGTCAGTTCTGGGTGCGATGTTCAGAAAGACGTGCATTAAAAAAAAAACGAAATGAAAATAGTTTATTTTTATTTAATTAAAATTTTTTCAATGACATAAACAATACATAGTTTTCAAAAAAATTGATGAATGTAAACGGATAGTCAATTTAATTTGGAATCAACTACTCATGCAACGAAAATTGATTCCAAAATTGAACAATGTAAACAGAACTTTAGTTTTACAAGCGAATTTTCATTCCATAGTACACTGGTTGCACATAGTTTTGAAGGCGAGCGAACAGTTGCTAGCAAGTAATTTTTTAAGGCACAGATATGCGACCGGGAAAATATGTATTACTAAGTAAATTTTGCTAATGAAAACATCTATACTGCGCTTCTGTAACTCAATTCGATCGATCGTCTCGACTGAAATAGTCGATTTGACGTCATATTGACGTACACTAATTTTTTATGTAAACGAGGTACAGCTCAGGTTGTGATCGACTAAAACACCTAAATACCTAAAATTTTTAACAACTTCGACATTGAAACACATTGCGTCATCGTTTAATTCCGGAAAGTAATTTACTCTTGGCTTGTTCTGAAAAGAAGTATGAGTACAAAGTTTGTGCCGCAAGCAGCTTGCAGAGTGAAAAACAATATTACCACTTGTTACTTCCCTTCCACCAAGACTAAAATACATTAATTTAGCCTTATTGCTTACAACAAGACTATGAGAAGCGGGCTCACATCGTGATTTATATCCCCAAACAGATTAAACGCATTGACTGATCTACATATATGCAATTGCCATGTCATCGGCAAATGCTGTGACATTTAAAAAAAAGACATTGAAAATAGAGAGTTTATATAAATTAGGAATAAAATTGGTCCAAGGACTGAACACTGCAGGACTCCCTGATTAAGTAGTCGAGGTTCACGTCCCTTATTTTAGCGGCGATAGGTTGGCGAAATCAGTTGAAATTTTGCCTGAATTAGTAGCTAATTTATTGCTTATTAATTGCCAAAAGAAAAAATTTATAGCTCTTCAAATTTTTTTTTTTTTATGACATTTTTCGCCAAAATAAGACTGATGTTAGCGAAACCATCAGCGAAAAATTGTCGGATCAAGTTGAGAATTTGCCAGAATTAGTAGCTAATTTATTGCTAATTAATTGCCAAAAGAAAAAATGTATAGCTCTTCAAATTTTTTTAATGACATTTTTCGCCAAAATAAGACTGAAGTTAGCGAAACCAATAGTCGAAAAATTGTCGGATCAAGTTGAAAATTTGCCAGAATTAGTAGCTAATTTATTGCTAATTAATTGCCAAAAGAAAAAATTTATAGCTCCTCAAATTTTTTTTATGAAATTCTGCGCTAAAATAAGACTTATTAAATAAAAATGTACATAGTTACATAATTCACAGGTAAATAGTTTTTATTAAAAAGTAAAAACATCGTATTATTAACGTTTTAGAATATATATATGTAAGGAGATCATTAAAAAAAATGTTAAATAGGTACATTGCTCATAGCTATTGACAACAAACAAATACTAGCATTATATAACTTAAATCAAAAATACTTAGTTGTACCAAATTAAATAAAAAATGTACATAGTAGTCACAAGTTGTGAGTTACTAATTCACAATAATTCACAGATAAATAGTTTTCATTAAAAAGTAAAATAACTTATTATTAATTAGCAATAAATTAGCTACTAATTTTGGCAAATTTTCAACTTGATCCGACAATTTTTCGACTATTGGTTTCGCTAACTTCAGTCTTATTTTGGCGAAATATGTCATAAAAAAAAAATTTGAAGAGCTATAAATTTTTTCTTTTGGCAATTCATTAGCAATAAATTAGCTACTAATTCTGGCAAATTTTCAACTTGATCCGACAATTTTTCGACTATTGGTTTCGCTAACTTCAGTCTTATTTTGGCGAAAAATGGCATAAAAAAAAAACTTGAAGAGCTATAAATTTTTTCTTTTCGCAATTAATTAGCAATAAATTAGCTACTAATTCTGGCAAATTTTCAACTTGATCCGACAATTTTTCGCTGATGGTTTCGCTAACTTCAGTCTTATTTTGGCGAAAAATGTCATTAAAAAAAAATTTTAAGAGCTATAAATTTTTTCTTTGGCAATTAATTAGCAATAAATTAGCTACTAATTCTGGCAAATTTTCAACTTGATCCGACAATTTTTCGACTATTGGTTTCGCTAACTTCAGTCTTATTTTGGCGAAAAAAGTCATAAAAAAAAATTTGAAGAGCTATACATTTTTTCTTTTGGCAATTAATTAGCAATAAATTAGCTACTAATTGTGGCGAATTTTCAACTGATTTCGCCAACCTATCGCCGCTAAAATAAGGGACGTGTCGAGGTGCACTTAGATAGCTATTAACTTTCACCTTTTGGCTTCTTAATGTAAGGTATGATTCAAACCAATCTAAAACATTGCCACGCAAATCAGCTGAGTACAGTTTGCTTAAAAGAATATTATGGTCGACCATGTCAAAAGCTTTTGTTATATCAACAAAAAGATTACCACAAGTCCCTTTTTCGTCCATTGCTTTATAGATAAATGAGCATAAATTAATAAGAGCACCCCTGGCCGGAATCCGTATTGCAATGGGCTAAAAAACTTGCTTTTTTCCAAATATTGCAAGACTCTGCATTTAACAGTCTTTTCAAAAACATTAGAGATTGATGGCAAGAGAGAAATGGGTCTGTAGTTATTTTTATCTTTCTTATTCCCTGACAAGAAACTTTAATTTTTTCTTTGAGAAAAATTAACAAGATCGCATTTGAAACTGCAAGGCATTTGTTTAAAAAACGACTGAAAACATTAAACCTCTACCATGTTCAGCTCAATTGCCCTGCAACTTTTTTGTCTCTGTTTTTAGTTCGTTGGCGAAAAATCCAAAAACCCACCAAAAAATGTTTTCCGTAAATCTGGTAGCATGATTTTCAGTGATGTGTCATAAATTCAGTAAAAGTCAAATGGCCAAGATGGCCGCCTACGTCAATAAGTGAATCTGCCTTCTATACTTCTACCATGATAAAAACAACATTTTTAAATTATCACAATTTTATATTTTATGGAATATGTACTTATTAGTTATAGGGAAAAAATTCCCCGAACCAAAAATATTTTGATACTAAGGAAATAAAAAAGGTATATTGTAATAAAATCCACGGCTGCTACCTTACGCCTTTTTCCCCTTTTCACCCCTCCAACTGATTCCAGATATTCTAATTATATTTAAGAATACCTTAATTTTATTTTAGAAAAGCTAAAATGTTTTTTAGAAAATAATCAAAAAACAAGTTTACACTCAGCTTTATTAAAAATGCCAAAAAAAATTTTAATTAAATTAGTATTAAAAAAAATTACGAAAAACTGTCCGTCCCTCCCGTTACAATTTTTAAATCATAGAAGTGGCTTCCTTGAACTAATTTTTGATGAATGGACTTTGTTAGGAATTGATGTAATTGTGATATGGAAAAAAAATTTACTTTAATTATTTTCAAATATATTATATATTAAATATATATATTGTCACTCGCGTTACTTATGAATTATACCAAAGACGAGTAGGTTGAAATATAATTTATTCCGCCTGGGATGCCCGTTTATTGCAACTTTTTACTATATACAATTGTTATGGCTCAAACAGAATCAGTACTTCTCCGTCATGACGTACATCGCGATTGACTGACAGCACGTACGTGACGCGAATGATGGCACATAAAGCGTTGAGGAATAAAATTGTTGATATGTTGCTTAAAATAATTGCAATTCAATAAGTTATTACAATATATGTAATAATTGGGAAAAAACATTCTTTGTTGTACTTGAGTTGCGAATAACTCGAATTTTACATATACGGAGCTGCCGTAACGCCAAAGTAGAAAATTGACAAAGTATGCCGGATTCGGTAACTGATGGTGGGGTGCAATGAAGCCATATGCAATAACGCCATATGGCTTTATTTCTCAAACCAAATGGAAATAAGGCCATATGGCGATATTTCCAATTCGGTTAAATCGCAAAGTGAAACAAAGCCATACCGAAAATTCTCTCAAATAAGTAATAAGGCCATAATATTGACTTTAAGGAGGTAAAACTTAAAATAAATGGCAAGCAAGGTGGTATCGCGCCGGGCCGCAGGGCGGCCGCAACGCGCGGCCGTAACGCGGGCTGGGCCGCGAACGCGTATATGTTATGGACGACATACTTTGAAAGGAAGAACTTGATTGTGAGTAATATTTTATGGTGACAGGTAATAGTGTTACTGGTAATATTGTCAATTGACACAATTTCCAGGGTAACTTGGAAATAATGTCAATTGACACTATTGCGCTTTTGGAAATGGAAATAGTGTCAATTGACACTATTGCTATTTTAGGCAGCGGTTATCTGCGAAGCGCAGTGTTGTAAGAGATGGATTTTTATTATATGATTATTTACAAAATTATGGTTTCTCCTTTTACGAAATGTGCACAAATTTCAATGAATGGGCATGTTTTTAGCACTTTTGACACTATTTCCATTTCAGTTTGGAAATAGTGTCAATGACTTATTTTCCATTTTCTTGTTGACACTAATTCCATTTCGAAAGCGCAATAGTGTCAATTGACACTATTTCCAATTTACATCTCTACATATAATAAAATTGTAAAAAATATATATATGGTATATGGTAACCTACGATATATTTTGTTGAACTGTGAATAAGTTTTTCTTTTCCATTTTGTTAAGTTTACTTTATATGTGTATGTAAACATTATTAATGACTTGCCGATACTTTATAAAATAGAGGCAAATTTATTATTAATAAATTAATGAAGTTCTGGTTTATTATTTACAGATTTTGTATAATACCTATATAATTTTTATATCTTTCACTAGGCCGCTATCGTGCCGCCCATTTTTTGAAAATGGCAATAAGGCCATACTGGCTTTATTTCCATTAGCAATAGGAAATAAGGCCATATGGCTTTATTTCCAATCAATTTGAGAAATAAACCATATGGCCTTATTTCCTATTGCTAATGGAAATAAAGCCAGTATGGCCTTATTGCCATTTTCAAAAAATGGGCGGCACGATAGCGGCCTAGTGAAAGATATAAAAATTATATAGGTATTATACAAAATCTGTAAATAATAAACCAGAATAAACGTTATTGCGTATGGCTTCATTGCACCCCACCGTAACTGATACGTTGTCAATCTAGCGTTTTACATGCAAAATTTTTTGGGCTATCATATTCAGCATTCCAAAGACTTAGGTCGCATTTACTTGTCGACTTATGAGCAAAAAGACGATTTTCGTCAAAAGTTGTGCAACAAAGTCTGCTATGAATCGGCGATAGTAAAACCCTATTGTATGAGAAAGGTTAAGGTTAAGGCTTTCAGAATCATGTACTTTGATCTAAATATTGCTTCTAATTGCAGAGTTACAGAGGTCCAAGAAATAGGTCATTTGAGCTTCAAACGCGGAGTGTGGGAGAGTTGGTCAAAATTCTTCGGAAGATCCTCTAAGAACCCTCATACTCAGAAAATTGCTTTGGTTCACTCACAGGTTTTTTAAGAGGGGGTGGACCCCGATATGCTGTAGATACTTAAAACTTGCACTTTGTTAGACTAAAATTAAATGATCTATAAAACAGCATACTCAAACTGCATTTCTTCTCCTTATTTTCAAATGTCTTTAACAAGTGTCAGTGGGAAGATATTTTAAAAGTAAAACATGGAGGTGTTGGGGGTTTTACTCCTCTTTCAGAATGTATAGCATTTTCCAATATGTGACAAGAAATTAAGTTTTCCAAAGCACTTCAAAAAAACCCGGTTATTTCGCGGTTTTCTCAAAAACGTCTCTGGCGATTATTTTAGTTTTTGCGTGGATCGTGTTTATTTAGCTTATATTATCGTAAAGTAAAGCCAAAAGTATTGTACTCTGACTTTGAAGTTAAAATCGATTCAGGCGAGCCGTGTCACTTTACAGAAAAAAAATTACCTTGTATTTTTATATTATAGCTTCAGTAGTAAAAGTAGGCTATTGATCAACACTTGCCAAACTAATGGTCGAGATATCATTAGTGAATACTAAGTACTAATAACCCTCGTGAAGGGTGGATACCTTGTCGCGGTACGAGGGCTTAGTCGATAGCCACGGGGCTACGCTGCCCTTGCGATCATAGCTCCGCATGGCACTACATCACGAGAGCAGCCTAGCCTCGCTGGCGCGATGACAAAGATCTACCCCCTCCCAATCCAGGGTGTTACGCGATACCGTGCCCATTGGACGTTTGCAGCCGGGAGGCAAATCGTGGCTGTAGTCGAACGGTGCCACTCTGATACCGGACCGCCTCAGAGAGTAACCATGGTCTTTCCGCGGTATGGGGCTCTGCCGTGGCGGACGACACATTCCCCTTAATCCACCCTTGACCCCAAGCTGGCCGTGTCCGGCGAGGGGTCGTACGAACAAGATGAATACAACTCAAAATTCAAAACAATCAATAACTTCGTTTACTCCGCAGCAGAGGAGAACTATGCTGGAGCAAGAGAAATCACAACGCCGGAGGACAAACTCTATTTCAAAGTCAACTGGGGGACCGACAACGATGGTAACTACGGGTCGGTCATCCTCGAAACTGCTAGCAAGTGAGAGTGACTTGATGAAAGCCAGCACCAGTGCGGCTGCATACGCAGGTAAGCAGAAAACGGCGGATGCTAAACTTCCATCAAGCGCCGGCACGAACATCAACCTCTCAATGTCTGTGGCAATGGTCTCGGGACCTGGCCTCAGTCATCCGAAAGAGAAGGAAGACGCAACTAAGCTTCTATCAAAGGGAGAGACCGCGATGGCAACTACGGGTCTGAACTCCTCCCAAAAGACATCTCCCCGACGCTTTGCGTACTGGGATAAAAGGAAGGCTGCAAGGATCCTGAAGAAATATGAGGGAGCATCGCAGGATACACTATCGCTGAATGAAAGGAAGATGGTGGAGAAAGCGAAAGCTCTGATACCAAATTTCCAAAGGCCCTACGCGCCTAAAAGGCTGAACGGGAATCCCTTCAAACGCCAGAGATCGGACGGAGAGGTGGATCCCCATCCGAAGCGGCATCAGAATATCCCAGTAGTGGGCAAACCCAGCTTTGCTGAAGTGACCAAGGACAGGATCCTTATAGGTGTCATTGATCGAGGCAACGACCGTTGGTCCATCCCTAGAGACGGGTGGCTGTATGTCCGGAACGAAATTGGCAGGGCCCTTCTCGACATATGGCGTGAGTCTCCGGGTAGTCCGCCGCGGGGTACAGACGCGGGTTGGCACCAGGGTCAGATTAAAGTTTTCGCGTGTGAGGATGCAAGAACTGTTGCACTGTACAAGGCAGCAGTTGCAAGACTGGGTGAAGTCTACCCAGGGGCAAAAATCGAGGTCGTCGACTGGAAGGACATTCCGGCCCGGCCAAGGGCAAGGGCATGGATTCCTGCCATCCCTGCTGAACCGGAGAATATTCTTGAGATGCTGCAGGCCTGGAATCCGTCTTTCCCGACGCAGGACTGGAGTGTCAAATCTGGTCGAGGGTGAGGTTGGGCCTCATAGACAGGTGGTTTTAACTTTGAATAAGGAGGCACTCGAGCCCCTTAAACGGTGCAACGGACGAGTGCATTATGGAATGGGCAGATCGTGATCCACGTGGCGATGTACAACGCGCTGCCATTCCGGCCGCTTCGAAGGACTCGGAAATCGAAGGACCAGAAGAGGAGGCAGGGGTTTCAGACGCGGAAAGTATGGTATCCGCCACGTCAAATTGCGAGGAAGCCGTGAACGACTCGGTGATGGAAGATAGCCTAACGGACGCGGAAGACCTCGACCGCACGGTGGTGGAGGGCAATCCGGTGCACACTAACGTTGATGCCGCTTCAGACAGTAGAGATTCCGCCACGTCGTTGAGAGATAGGCCCCGGGGACGGGGTAGACCTCCACGACGGTACGACGGTGGAAGGGAAGTCTCAGCGCTCTCATGTTGGTGGTGCTTCAGATTAACCTGCACAAATCTAAAGCAGCCTCAGCTGCCCTAAGCAGTCGTCTTTATAAAGGCGACGTAGACGTGGTCCTTATCCAAGAACCCTGGGTTAATAGCTCAAGGATCTGTGGATTGGGGGCTAAGGGGTACAAGCTCATCCGAGCTAATGAGGAGGGCAAGGTCAGAACCTGTATCTTGGCCAAGTCTGAGCTGAACACCTTTCTCTTACCCAACTATTCAAATGGTGACGTTACAGCTGCCAGCTTAACGGTCGGCAGCACCAGCCTGACGATGGCGTCGGTCTACATGCCCTATGACGCCGAAGAACCTCCTCCACAAAAGGAGGTGAAAGATCTGGTGGAATTTTCTGCACGGGTCATCTTATTATTCGAGCTGACGCTAATGCTCATCACGTGCAGTGGGGAAGCTCCGATATTAACGCTAGGGGCGAGTCTCTGTTTGACTACCTACTAACAACTAACCTGGTGGTTTGTAACGTGGGTAACGAGCCTACTTTTATCACTAAAGCCCGTAGGGAGGTCATAGACCTCACTATTTGTAGCGAAGGCGCTTATGAGTGGGTTAGGAAATGGCGTGTTCTTGAGGAGCATTCATTTTCCGACCACCGGTACATAGAAATTGCCTTAGATTTTTCTGTTGAGCAGCCAGTTATGAAACGCAATCCACGCAACACTAATTGGCAGCTACATAATCAAATATTAGTTAGGGACCTACCAGTGTTACCCCCACAAGCTCCATCATCAGTAGGAGAACTGGATGATCTGGTTGCGACCTTTACAACGGCGCTCTCAAATGCCCTGTGTTGTTGTTGTTGTTAACAATGCATTGCCCTGTCTAGAGTGTATGATCATTCCGAAGATCTTCATCAAGCTCTTCTAAGGGGAGTCCAAGGAAACGTGCAGTTTCAACAGGGTTTGTCCAGAGGGACAGAGGGGTTAGAAGAGTAGGTTCAAATGAACAATTGAAGAGATGTAGAGTATCATGGGGGGTCCTACCACATGCAGGGCATGTGTTTGAGATTGTGTCATTAAGTCTGGACAAGTAGGAGTTTAACCTTACACTATATCCAGACCTAAGCTGTGCCAGGGTAACTCTTGTCTGCCTTGGTAAGGTGCGTTCTTCTTCAGCAATATCCGGTGGAGGACTGTTCAGAACGGGGTTCACAGGTAGAGATCCGACAAAAGTATCTACCGACTCGGTGTGGATGTCGGTTAGAGCCCGCTTATGATTCTGCAGATCAAACGGCAAGGTAATATGATGCCGGATCTCATCATAATGTTTACGGAGATGTTTCCTTATGTCTCTCGGGGGCGGATCTATGTCCAAAAGATGACGGTTTGGATGTGCTGGCTTGTGGCAGTTCAGAAGGAATTGCTTGCTCAGCATTTCCGCATGCTCTTTTACATTGAGCAGTTTTGCCTCCTGATGGAGGTGAGACTCGGAAGACATGAGGAGACATCCCGTAGCAGTTCTGATGGCAGTATTTTGGCAGACTTGTAACTTCGTCCAGTTGGTGTTATGTACATTAGGCGACCATATGGGTGCAGCATAGTCAAAGACTGGTCGGCCAATGGCCTTATATGTAGTCAACAACGTTTCTTTGTCTTTTCCCCAAGTACTGCCGGCAAGTGACTTGAGGATCTTGTTGCGACCACGTACCTTTGAGACCATTGCAGACACATGACCAGCAAATGAGAAAGTATTATCCAATGTCATCCCTAATAACTTTGGGTGGCTGACAGTTGGTAGCTTAGTGCCGTCAACGAAAATGTCTAATTCATTTCTCACCTGGTGCGTCCACGTCGTAAAAAGCGTCGCCGTTGATTTAGTCGGAGATATCGCCAGATCTCGCTCTGTGAAAAAACCTGGAAAGGTCGCAGAGGTAACCGTTGATTTTATTACAGAGTTCATCAGTATAGGGGCCCTTCCCCGTCGCCATTATTGTACAGTCGTCAGCATAAGAAACGACGGAGACACCCTCTGGTGGTGGGGGCATCTTCGATAGATAGAAATTAAACAGTGTCGGGGATAGGACACCACCCTGTGGCACCCCCTGTCTAATTCGTCTTGGTTTTGATGTTGCGTTTCTAAAGTTGACCGACGCCTGCCGCCCATTCAAGTAATTAGCGGTCCATCTCTTTAACCCATCAGGTATTTGTGTTTCTAATAGATCTTGTATGAGAGTGGCATGGTTGACTGTGTCAAAAGCTTTCGACAAGTCAAGTGCCACTAACACAGTCGTGTGATTTGGTTGGTTTTGATTTAGACCGCTATTTATTTGCGTTGTAATGGCATTGAGTGCGGTGGTGGTGCTGTGCAGCTTACGGAAGCCATGTTGATGATTAGCCAGGTGCAGATTTGCGGTGTAATACGGGAGCAAAATGGACTCTAGCGTCTTCACTACCGGCGACAAAAGTGATATAGGGCGATATGAATCGCCTATGTTTGCCGGCTTTCTAGGTTTTAATAATGGAACCACTCTCGCCTTTTTCCATATTTCAGGAATGACGAAAGTGTTCAGTGAAATATTGAATAGAGCCGCTAAGTATTTGTGTCCCTCCTGGCCTAGATGTTTCAGCATCTTCATGGCAATGCCGTCGGGGCCGATGGATTTTGAGGGCTTAGCCTGTCTGATGGCTTCCTTGACCTCTGAGGCAGTGATGACAATGGGCGTGTTTTGGTTTTTGTATTTACGCGCCTGTCGCATGGTTCTACGTTTAGCTCTATCGGGTGGGGAATGTAGTACAAATTGTCTACAGAAGGAGTTCGCACATCCCCTAGGGTCCTTCTTCACCCTATCACCGAAAGTAATATCTACTTTATCCTTGTGTTGTGTTGGATTAGATAGAGCTTTGACCGTAGTCCATAATTTGCCAACACCGTCAGAGAGGTTGCATTGCTCTAGGTGTTGTTTCCATTTGGCCAGTTTGTGTTTATCGACCAACCTACGAATTTCCGCGTTGAGATCCCTTATACGGGGGTCTGCGGGATTGAGACTTCGCACTTCATCTCTTTCTCTAGCCATGGCCGCTGCCTCCGCGGGGAAATTTGGTCTTATTCGAGATATTCGACCCGCAGGAATGAAGCGTCTAGAGGCCAAGTCAATGATGTTGCGGAAGTCTCGTTCGCCTTTGCGTACGTCCGTAGGAATGGATAGAGCAGCCAAGGATTCGTCCGTATATGTCTGAAAACTGTCCCAGTCCGCCTTGGTAAAGTTGATGTATGTACCATGCTCAGGTGTTATAAAGTCCGTCGGTCGTTCGATGGTAATGACTATTGGGAGATGGTCAGACGCCAACGTGAGTATGGGTCGCCAATTGGTGTTGTTCAATAGTCCTGCACTTACGATAGAAATATCTGGCGAACTATAGCAGTTACCCGATACTCTCGTTGGGGCGTCTCCGTTACGTGCTTTCGAAGTTCGAAGTTCAACCCTTCGAAAATTTGGTTTTCTAATTGTTTTGTTTAAGAAATTAAAAAAAATACACTTTCAAAAAAGAAAGTCAAGTAAGAGGAGCAAGAAGGCCACGCCCACATTTAAAATATATCAATTTTTTCACAAAACAATACATACATACTTAAGTTTTGTAAAATTTTTTGGCGTCGTATTTTTATTTGGAAACCGAAACCGTAACCGAAACCGAAATAAATTTTGAAGAACGAAACCGAAACCAAAACCAAAACCGAAACCGGAACGTTATTTTAGTCGGTATCATACCTTGGTTTTTCGCCGCTGAGGAACAAACTCAGAGCAGCACTACAAAAATTTGAAGAGAAATGTTTTGAAGGTTCTAATGATAACCTGTTAATTTATCGCGCCATAGTTCTTTTTTTTTATGTGTGTTTTTCCATGCTAGAAAAAAAAATTTGGCACTCTTGAAACTGTTTTGGTACAAAAAATAAATGTGAGGGGCAACACTGCGCTGGACTGGTAGTGGTGCAAGTCTTTGATTTTGATTAAAAAAAGACAATGGTGAATGGACATTCTTTTCAAATGTTCAAATGTAGATGGCGAGCGGGCTGGTAATTGCCAGTGGTGAAAGTCTGTTGCGAATATTTTTCTTATTCTTTCTCACAACAAGTGCAGTTGATTTTATTTGTTAATTGAAAATCTATGGATGCTTCTTATTGGATCTTTTATTATACACCGTGATAAAATATACTAGATGGACCCGTGCGCGTCTTGCACAAAAAAAAAAAGAAAACAAATGGTTTGAAATCGTTTACTTACGTCATACAAACTTATGTAAAATTATCGGAAATTTGATAAAAAGCAATCGATTTTTCTATAAATATGACTCAGTGGCCACATGTATTTTTTTTTTTTACAAATTTTCCTTAAATACAATATTTGACGTAAAAATAAAATCAATTGTAATTTTTTGTTTAAATGTCGCTTGGGCTGAAAAAGTTATATCTTGGAATCGCCTGACTCTAGAAAATGCCACATACAACTGTCCGTGTGAAAACACACATTGAGCATTAATTCCGACGGGCAAAGGGAAGTAAATTTAGACTGTCGCTATGTTAGTCCTCCAGAGGCAATGTGGCGACGTCATGAGCGCCAACTCCTTCATCGTTCACATACTATTGAACGGCTGCGCAAGGCGCGCACGGGGCCACCTAGTAAATACATATTTGAATTAATCAACATTTAATCATCGGCTAACGTGACAAATCAGAAGTTAGATGAACCAGTACAAAACTTTGTAAAAGCGCCTACAAAAAGAAAAAAAAAAAGAAGAAATAAAATCAACGTTATACACACAGATTTACTCAAAACCGACGCGACAGCTGCCAAAGAGGGGGAAAAACAAAGCAGCGCAGCTTAGAAAATTCGAGTAATCTGTCAAAGCAAAAGTACGACGCAAAACCTGCATGCACTTGCAAAACGGCGAAGTACTAAAACGAGACACACAAATAGTGTGTAGCAACGAAAGATCAATTTTAAATTGTACGGAGTTGGACGCGCAAACGGCAAGAAATTGCAAACTGCGCAGCCAGCAAAACAACGATTGTGTTTGTGAAAAAAAACGCTAACGACCACAGCGAAGGTACGACGCAAAACCTGCACGTACTTGCAAAACGGCGAAGTACTAAAACGACATACACAAAAAATTTTACACTCACGGAAAAAGCAATTTCAAATTCAACGAAGTTGGACGCGCAAACAGCAAGAATTTGCAAAACGGCGCAGCCAGCAAAACAAGCAAATTGTGTTGGTGAAGCAAACGCAAACGACAGCAGAGAAGGTACGACGCAAAACCGGCACGCACTTGCAAAACGGCGAAGTACTACAACGATAGACAGAAAATCAAAGTAAATTCCAAAAACGAAGCAAAAACAGAGCAGAGCTGCAACGACAAACAAAAGAAAAACAAAAAGAAAGGAACAACACCAGAACGACCACGGAAGTAGCGACAGCACCAAATTGTAGCAAGGGCATAAAAACAGTAGAATTCAAGCGAAAAAAAAAGAAAAACAAACAAGCAATTTGGAAAACGGCTACAACGAGGACAGAAAGCACCACTGTTGGGCAGAGAAAAGGCAAACGGAGCAGCGCAAAGACAGAACAAGCGAATTTGAAGAAAAAGGGAGTTCGATTTTATAATTCAAGGTGTGCGGTGGCACAAAAATTTGGACTTGCAGAAATTAAAAAGGGAATTATAAAATATTATTAATTGACGGATAACTAAAAGAAAAATCAATTGCAGAATGATCAAACTAGTATCGCTAAGGGTTAGTCAGCTTAACCAGCTCCTACAAAACAACAATGCCACGATGAACGGCACGAAAGCAAGCAAGGTGGCAAAGTTGCAGGAAATTCTGGAAAGCGACGAAATTGATCCAGCAGAGCTAGAAGAAGAGAGCAGTGATTTACAAGCGCAAATCAATGGGCTGAAAGAGGCCATGTCCACGTTAACTACAGCCATCAGCACATTAAATGCAGCACGCACAGATGGTGGCGACTCACAAACGCAACAAAACAATGAAAATGCGGTAATACAAGCAGAAGCCGCATATGATTAGAACGGGCAACGTATAGCAACGCGTGGTGTAATGTCAACACAGGACATGGTCGGCGTTATTTTGATCCGGTAAAGGATCTTACGGCAGCACAGCAATTCACTGTTCGAATCGACCAGTTACGTCGTGCATACAATTGGCGTGAGGATTTAGTTCTCGTGTCATTGCAGCACAAATTAAAGGGGGTAGCAAAACGATGGCTGGATTCGCAAATTGTTTTTAATACTTGGGAGCAATTTGTTAGCGCGTTTGAAAGGGATTTCTCAGTTCAATGCAATGCAGCCGAATCCCATAAAGCACTAATAAAACGCAAACGTAAAAATAACGAAGATTACGTTGAATATTTTTATTCAATGTTAACCATGGGCCAGCAAGGCAGGCTCGATGACAGTTCAATAATTTCACATATAGTAAGCGGTCTCAACGATGTGGCACTTACAAGAAATTTGGCAACGATGAATTCTTCAACATGCAGTGAGCTATTAATGGCATTGAAAAATTTGACAGCGATTTCGGGAACTACAACGACAGCTCCAACTAGCAATCACCCGCACGTAAAAACTGAAGGTCAAGGCAACAGTAAGCCAACGGGACCGAAGTGTTTCAACTGCAACGATTATGGGCACATCGCAAAGAAATGTCCACGACCGCAGCGCAAGCAGCGTTGCATGATTTGCTCCAAGGTGGGGCATGAAGCAAAACTTTGTACCAGTAAACCCACGGTAGCAAAAATAAATGAACCAAACGATAATGTCGAAGCACCACCTATAACAAAAACAGTGGTATTGAACGGCAAGAATTTTGAGGCTTTCATTGACACGGGCAGCGTAAGCTCGGTGATCGGTGCAAAGGCAGCAGAGTGTATGACAAGTGTCGAAGCAAGCAAACGATTTATTGGATTTGGAGGGTCAGAAGTTCAGGTTACCCGCAAGGTTGAAGTTATGGCCACGATAAACGACAAACCTGTTCCGATCACGCTATATGTTGTTGGCGATAACATGTTGCCATCTGATATACTACTAGGTCGCGATGTTTTGCAGAACAGTGAGTATCGTATGGTAATCGATAGCGGTGTTCTACGCATAGATGAGATCGGTAGCGAATCCTTCAACGTGCCGCATAGCTTACAAAAGAAAGAGCGCGAAAAATTACTGAATCTTTTAGACACTTACCATTCAAGCTTTGCGGAAGACATAGCTGATATCGGCAAATGTAATAACGTTGAGATGAGTATCGAAGTACCGACCACAAAACCGATCGTCGGTAAGCGGTATCAGGTACCATTTTCACAACGTCCGATTTTATCAGACATTTTAAAGAAATTGTTAGACAACGGCATCATCAGGCCAAGCGATTCCCCTCATGCGGCATCGGTGTTATTGGTCAAAAAGGCCAACGGCGAGAATAGGATGTGCGTCGACTACCGCGCACTCAATGAAGTGACAGTAAAGAAAAACTACATAAAGCCTATAGTCGAAGAGCAACTGTCACGATTGGGTGGAAATAAATATTTCACAACGTTGAACATGACATCAGGATATTACCATTTCACAACGTTGAACACGACATCCGGGTATTACCAGATTCCATTAGAGGAAAACTCAAAGCCATACACTGTATTCCTGACGCATGAAGGTTTGTACGAGCACAATGTGATGCCATTTGGCCTGGTGAATGCGCCAATGGTATTTCAAGAAGCGATTTTTAATATAATTAAACGACTTCCAAACTGAAACAAAATCATCAACTATGTAGACGAGGTGACCATTGCCACTAAGGATGAGTCGGTAGGATGCGAGGTATTGCGCGAGTTCCTGGAGGCTATGAAGCAATCTAATTTGACCCTCCGACCATCAAAGTGTACATTTTTGGCTGAAACCGTAAATTTTCTGGGCCATACGATTGATGGTGGTGGCATACAACCAGTGCCGGAGAAGACGAAGTGTATCAACGAATTTCCAACGCCAAGCTCAGTGACCATGGTGCGACAGTTCCTGGGCCTGACGGGATTTTTCCGCAAGTTTGTGCCAAACTCCAGCGGGATTGCTCCCCCTCTGTCAGCGCTATTAAAGAAGAGTGCAACGTTTGAATGGGGAATTCCACAAGAAACGGCATTTCAACGTTTGAAAGAGATGGTAACCACTAAGCCAGTATTAACGTTATTCGATCCTGGGAAAAACCACGAGGTTCACACCGACGCAAGCGCCATGGGTTTGTCGGGCGTACTGCTACAAGACGAGCCAGAAGGTTACAAACCGGTATTTTACTTCAGTCGTAAATGCAGCGAAGCGGAACAGAAATATGCTAGCCATGAGTTGGAAGTGCTGGCAATCGTAGAGTCGCTGCAAAGGTTCCGGACGTATTTACTGGGTCGGGCATTCAAAGTGGTGACTGATTGTAACGCTGTGGCGACAACGAAGGCGACAACTCCATTACCACCACGTATCTCTCGATGGTGGTTGAAGTTGCAGGAGTTTGATTATACAACACATCACCGAGCAGGGTCGAAGATGGCACATGTTGACGGCATGAGTCGAGCACCAGTACTCCCAGCAGGTAAAGTTGATACTGTGGCTGATCTTATCTTACAGGTATTCGAAAAGGGCGATGACTGGTTGGGCTCGATGCAATGGCAAGATGAACGACTCAAAGAAATTATTTGCGGCTTACGTAGCGAAGAGAAGAAGAAACTAGACGAGTACAAAGACTATACACTACAAAAAGGGCGATTATACCGAGACGTAGATGGCCGAAAGCAACTGGTGGTGCCAACGGCAGTAAGGTGGCGCATTACCAAATCCTGCCACGACGACGCAGGGCATTTCGCTTTGGAAAAGACCATCAAACGAATGCAAGAACATTTCTGGTTTCCGCGATTGCGACGTTATGTAAAATCCTACATTGCTGCTTGTCCTGAGTGTTGCCTTAACAAAGCCAAAGGGGGCAAACCAGAGGGTGAACTACACGTATCAGACGAGGTTATGCCGATTCCATTTAGGGCTCTACACTTAGATCATCTGGGCCATTTCCAAAAGCAAAAAGGGAAATCGGCACATCTTAGTGGTGGTGTGTGCGTTCAGTAAGTACTGCATCCTGAAGGTACAAAACGACACCAGTGGTCAACGCGCTTCGAGATATCTTCCTGACGTATGGGCAACCGAGAAGAGTGACAATAGACCGAGGTACAGCTTTCACTTCAGCTTCACGTTTCATTGCAGAGAAAGGCATTCAGCACGTGAAGGTGCCGGTCCGAACTCGGCGAGCAAATGGACAGGCGGAGCGCATTAATAAAACCGTTCTAGCTTCATTGAAATGTACGACAACGAATAACCGAGAGTGGGACGCAGCATTATCCACTCTGCAATGGAACATCAAATCACAAGTAAATGCAACTACTAAATTCAGTCCGAATCAGTTGGTCTTTAACTTCAGTCCACGCGATGTCTCCACGAACAGATTGATTCAAGCCATCGAAGATGAAGTCAGTGAACCTGCAGACGTCGAGTACAGACGTCAAGAGGCGCATGCATCAACGAAGAAGGCAAAGCAGGCCTGGAAAGAGCGATATGATAAACGACACCAATCCCCAAAGCACTATGAAGTAGGATATTTAGTAATGACCGAATATGTACCAACAGCAACTGGTACTTCGCATAAACTTGATCCGCTCTTCAAGGGTCCGTATGTTATTACCAAGGTGTTGCCACATGACAGGTACTTGGTCGAAGATTTACCCGAT